>VSMD01064443.1:0-11014 GCA_008750895.1 Mirza zaza | reverse complement strand
GAAATGACCAAGCCAACTACTGAGTACATTTTGGGCAGTTGGATTTTGACTGCTTTCATCACGCTCCCCTCTAGAAATTGGTCATTTCCAAAGTCACTGCTTTACGTTACATGTTTTTCTCTTCCTTCTGAAGGCATGAGAATAAGAAAGTACTAGATATACTTTTTAATTGAAATACAGTATTGGTGGGTTTCTGCTAATGCTGTTTTCCTCTTATTATCAAATCCTCTAAATTTTCACATCACTCCCTAAGCAAGCCAGTAATATGTATGTGTCTGGGTGTCTATCAAAGAACAGTGAAAGCCAACACAGTAGGGGATATTAAAACAAAAAGAATACTAGCAAGGGGAGTGGTCAGAAAAAAGGAAGAATAAGAGAGAATAAAAGAGAATAGTTCTCACCAAATACAAGAGAGGTTTGCCAATAAGCCAGAAATTCTAAGCTCTCAAAATGTCCTTCGTGATTTCCCAGGTGACTTGAGCCTACATCTGAGAATGATGTTGCTGATGATTAGAAGGAAGGAGAGAGTGCAGGAAAAATTCAAGCCACCTTAGTTTTGAAGACCGACTAAAACACTTATATCATCCTCTAAGAAACAAGAGACCATAGTTCTTCACAAACTAGCCAACAAGCTGAAAAATCAGATTGCTTGGTATTTCTTCCACTATATGGAGGTCGGTCTTGGGGGATCAGTCCCAAGGCTAAGATCCCGGTGAGCGGGGACAGCTTCTGTCAGGGTCAGCACTTCACCCACCCTCTGCGACAGTGCCTGGCATGCTGGAAAGGCTTGTTAAACATGTGAATAATGCCCCATCACACCACCTCTTTAGGTCCTGTTGTGCTCATCTGTAAAATGAGGTAACCAGACCAGGTGATTTCAATGGCCCCTTTGGCTGCAAAGGTCTGTGGTTCTGAGTCTCCGTCCAGTTTACATTACAGCACGACCTAACCTGCACTTCACAAATACGCCACCATCATTTAATAAAGAAAGAAAGCGCGGAACACGGTCTAACAATCCCCAACTCTCTGCTACCAACCTTATTTTCACTTGTCTTTTGTTTATTAGCCACAAATGGTTAATCATTTTCATATCCCGGGTACCTGCTTTCACTTGAATAGACTTTAATTTATACATAGCTATGTTATGACTTTCTGTTGTAGCTCACACTGGCCGTGCTCCAACTTCAAGTTTAAAACGAGAGGCTGATTAATGCATTCCCTACAGCTGCAATGGACTCTCAAGCTTCTCCACTGGCCGCCTAATCATTAATCCCACATCTCTCCAGGCTGCTAAGCTGCCCAGGCCACTACAAGATAGGCATCCAGGCAGTCCATTGGACAAAACAAAAATAAAGCAGATTACTCCCCAAGTTTAAGTGGGTTAAAATTAGCACAGAGATTTGGTAGTCTTACAGAAAGGTACCTGCCCTCAAGAAGCTCTCAATGTACCAGAACTAATACTATTCACTCCAAAGTCATAGTCACTCAGTGTATCACCCCTCTCAGAAATAATTTACAAGTTTTTTTTTCATTTACTATTTGGGAATAATTTCAAACTTAAAGAAAAGCTAAAAGAATAAGAACAGCACAAAGAACACCGATATATACCTTTATTTACATGTTGTTAACATTTTCTTCTCCTTTCTATTTGTGCACCAGCTTGCTTTTACAACCACATGCTTGTGCTCTCTCGTGTGTGTATTCTCCCCCTGAATCGCTTAATGGTAAGTTGCATATACCATGGCCCCTGAGTACATGACTATATCTCCCGGAGAGATACAGTCTTTTGTGTTGAAATTTTTAAAATCTCCAACATCTACAAGATCGATATTATAGAAAAAGTAATTTTCTAAAGCACAAAAGAAGAAGTTAATTTTTAAAACAGATTTAACAGGAGAATAGTATGTTGAATACAAACTATTAAAGTCCCCAGTGATAGAATTTGAAGGATGGCCTGAGCAACGTGAGAAATTTGTTCAGGCTGAGGCTTTCTACTAGCCCTAGATGGTCAACTCATCTTATTCCCAGGGTTGGCCTTGATCCCAGCTGGACAGCAAACAAGCAAATACACACTTCTATTTTATTTAGGAGGAAGAAAGAAGATCCTTCCTCATAAATAACCCTATATGTTGACAACTTCTAGAGCCCGTCCTTCTCTGGGCAAAGCACAGGGTGCTAAGGTAAGTCATTCTATAGAAGAGGTATGCTCCCATGACAATGCTGCTGAGAGAACTAGCTTTCACAAACACCTTTTTTCGTTGTAAGCTCATGAAAATGTTCCTTTTCTCCCTGCATTAAAAGCATTACCACATAAATCTCTGCACAGGAGTTAGAAAGGGTTACTCACTACTTTTGTTATTTTTTCAAACCTCAGAAGGCAACAATTACCACCTGCTAAGCCCAGCCAAGGACAATATAGCAGGTACTCAGGACACCACCACTGTACCCCAACACTGACTTGCCCCTTGGTTTCCATGACTCACACCACAACAAGAGTGCGTTGCAAGTAAGAGGGAATAAGCAATGTAAACCCACTCCATTATTAAGCATGCTACAGATAAATGGCATGTCTTCCTTTGGCAATAAATTATTTTTGCATACTTAATAATTATTTTTAGTAAACTTTATTAATAGGACTGTATTGCCTTAAAATATACAGGCTTTTGTGTTGAAATTATTTTTTTAAATCTTTTCTTTATAATATCCATAAATCAATAAAATAGTATAAAATAGAAATAGCAATTTTCTTAGATACAAATTCTTTTTTAAAAATTAATACACACTTGAAAACTAAAACAAAAGCAGAAACTTGGTTTAAAACATATGCATAGTTCTCTGCAAATCCCACAAAGACTGGACATGTTTAAATCAACAGGACTCTTTATTGTCAAGGTAATGCCAAGGTAACTCTGATTAAGTGAACCCAAAACATTTACCTTGTACTAAACCCCCGTTTTTTCTCTTTTTTTTAAAGAGCACCGCACGTACATAGTAACACAAAGGTAGATTCAAAGTGAAGAATGAGTAGTAGGTTTACCTCCAAAATCTATAGCTAAAGTATCTATATAATGAGAGTTTTATAAAGACGTGTATAAACACGTACTTCATCAGGAAACAGCCTGGCAGAAAAGAAATGAGGAAAAGCAAGGTAAGAATACGAAAACATCTGGTTTGGCTCCGGGGGAAAGAAAAGATACCGCGATCTACCTTGTTTGGATGCCCTTCTCCGAATCTTCATTTTGGGGAAGGAAGGCCACGAGTAGTTAAAAGGTGAGTCAGAGTCAGAATCCATCTTTTTGTTTTGGGGAAATCAGCCGGCTAAGCAGCAGAGACTCAGGAAGCACTCCGGGGCGTCCCCAGCCAGGAGGCAAGGCTCCCCGTGTGATGTCAAGAGGAGGAATGAGGCTGGATGAAACAGCTCCGAACACTGGGGAGGGAGAGGCAATAAATGTTTTGCTTCCTTCAGGCGTTCAGGCATGTAGACCGGCAAGGAGGCTGTAAATATTAAAGCCAAACTGGGGACGTAAAAGAGGGAGGGGGGCAGCCCGGAGTCTCGCTGAAACATCACAGTCCACTTTATTCGAAAGGGCACTGGGAGCAAATGAATCATTAACTCTCCTTTTCGTGTTACTGGAAATGGAAATGAAGGAGGAAAGCAACTGGGGGACTGAAAGGAGCTGCCTGGCAGTCAAGAAAAGCCTCCAAGTGGAGCGCTTGTTTTGCTCTGGAGCCAGAGTATCCTTTCTCAGAAAAGCCGCCCTGTGCAGCCTTAGATAAAGGTTGAGGTTTATGCGTGTGGACAGCCAGAAAGCCTCATCCACAGGCAAAAGAAGGCCCTCAGACTCAGGATAGGGCTCTTCCCACAGCAATCTCTTCTTTCAGACAACTGGCAGCTTGGGCAGATTTTCGGATCTAAAAGCCAAAACGGCTCGGATAATTCATTTACCAATCCAGGCTCACTGTCCTTTTCAATCCCAATGTGGTGGGAAGCTTTCACTTTTATAGAGAATTGCACCCATCTCATTAGATTCATGCAAAGTCACCTACCACTTGTGTTTAGCACAATTGGGGTATTTTCCTAAATTGTCACCAAGTTTGGCCGTCAATCATCAGGATTTTGGCGCCTTTATAGCTCCGATCTAAACTTTCAGTCCATCTCAATAGAGCTAGTGACTAATTTACCACAAACCAACAGTTGTTGCGCAGTCTCCCTGAACAACTCTCCCGTAATTAGCATTCAGTAGAGGCTCATTACTGCCTCCCCATAAATCTTGACACTGCTCAAACTCCCTTCTCTGCTTCCTATAGGCCCACAGATAGCATGCCCCAAATAAGCTCAAGCACAGCAGTCAGGATCTGTGGTGGTAGAAAGTTTACCCCATAGAGGAGTCTCTTGAAAGCATTTCTTTCAGTAGGAACAATAATAAGTACTGAGTTTTGTTTTGTCAGTCATCTGATGCCCATATAAACTAAAGAACATTGGAAATAATATGAGGATCCATTCAACTCTGCAGATTTGGAACATGACAATGTGTGTCTTAATTAACATTCATCTCTTTACTTCAATTATTTCTCTAAGTGTTGGCACCATTATACCACCCTGTGTGGCCTGCTCTGTGACAGCTAATCCTGCCTGATTGGGGAGGGTTGAATGAGGGTCACAGACAGAAGAGAAGAAAGGACAGAGAACACCTAATTTCAAATTTAAGTAAATCAGAATTACATAAATCACTACTGTGTTTTTATATGGCTTGCCATAGAAACATATGACTAGAACAAAATACAACTAGAGTACAGTTGCAAGCATTTCAACTAAGTGAAAAGAAATATGAATACATGTTCTACTTTGTGGCTTTTTATTTGAGGAATAATTATATATTTTTCTTAATCAGCTGGGTACAGTTGTGCGAATAAGTAACTCAGGTAAGAGTTTTAGTCCATATGGATCTTTTTTTCTTATTTCAGCATATTATGGGGGTACAGATTTTAAGGTTTCAATAAATGCCCTTTCCCCCCTCCCTCCACAAGTCTGAGTTTCCAGCATGACCATCCCCCAGATGGTGCACATGTCACTCATTATGTAGATATATACCCGCCCCCCACCCCCCTGCCCAATACCGTATTACTGTAGTACCTATGTGTCCACTTAGGTGCTGCTCAGTTAATACCAGTTTGCTGGTGAGTATATGTGATGCTTGTTTTTCCATTCTTGGGATACTTCACTTAGTAGTATGGGTTCCAGCTCTAACCAGGAAAATATAAGAAAACATATAAAATCTTGTGGAAGAGTGTTTACATTCAGTCTCAGTTTTAGAGCACAGAATTGTGCCTGGAACATTGAAGGCATTTGCTAAATGAATGAACGATTTACAATAGTTGGTCTCCTATGTGAATGATCTTCACCTAGTGAATGAAGAATATTTATATGACAAGTATAGTATCTGTTGATTAAAATTAATAGCTGCTGATTAAAACCATATATTTTGACAAAAAAAGCTACAAGAATTTTTATAAAGTGTTTAAAGATATATTAGTATTTTATTCATCACAACAGTATGTACATTTGTGAAGAGCAGTACTTCTGGGTAGAGAAAACCCATTCTTCTCAAACTTCAAACAATACCAACAGTGTACAAATGTCCATGGCCCCCTGGGCTGCCTCCACCATGTCTGCAGACCAAAAAAAAGGTATCTCTGCTACTATGGACAATCAGCACACTGAAATAAAAGTGTTGGATCAGGAGATGCTGTTATCTTTCTTCAACTATTCCTACTATTAAGGAATCCTTTGATATGCAAAATTTCTAAGGAGGTTATAAATACTAAAGTCCTCATCCTTAATTGGTGGGGGCAGGTTTTGTAGCTCCTTGCTCCACTAAAGGTATGCTTATTATATTTTACTGGTGCTATGGGAAAGAGGGAGACATGTTTTTTATTAAATTACAAACAGAATAGAAGTATTAATAATACACTCTATAAAGGCTCCCTAACTGGTTGCACTAATTTGGTCAGAAATGTGACAAAGTGTTCGGGAAGCTACACTGCAGAGACAGCAGAGTTGGGGCAGAATTTCTCAGCTGGCATCAGAATGCAGGTGGGGCTGTGGGCAGTGACTATTTAAAATTCAGATTATGAGGTTCTCATCCCAGACCAGTTGAATCAGGATGAGGTGGTCCAGGAACCTGTACTTACAAGCAGCAACAGCACCCCCCGCCCATCCCAAGCAATCCTCATGCCCCTTAGAGCTGCTTAACTAGGAGACAGATAAACCCAGGTCAACACGTTACTGGAGCAGGCTTCTCTCTTGACCAGAAGTGACAGACCAGACGAACTTCAGCGCAATGTAGACAGAGAGAGAAAGATGAAAAAAGCATTTTCTATTAGTTAAGATGCCAGGGAGATTCATCTAAACCTAATTTTCCCAAAAGCATAGTTCTTGTTGACCAATTACATATCAAATGATTATTGATATAGAAATTACTCTGACAATAAAACTAGAACTATCCAACCAATATATGTGAGACAACCAACCAATATGTTTGACATACCTCAGATCTCAAGAGACTTCCCATTGTCCGCATTTGCTTTACTACTTATCAATACTTTTTTAAAGAATGAAATGATCTCTACCAACCAGCCATGCACAATTAACATATAACATGAAGCAGAAAACACTGTTTCTGCACAGCCCTTTTTATTTTTAGGCCAGCTCACTTCCTTGCTCACCAAAGAATTTCTCCTACATGTAGGTCATTTATCCTCCTGGTTTTCTATAGTAATTGGGGCTTTTTTTTTTTCTTTTTGTAATTTTGTCAATATAATTGCATTTAAATTAATTCAAGATGTTATTTACATCTCATTCATATTCAATGGACAAATAGGACTGTCTGATTGCAATTGCAGTTGGCAGAATTCAATAATACCCCTCCCCCCAGGCCACCTTTTCACCAGATTTCATACAGTGTAAGAGTACGAATGGTTTCATGGGAGATACCTTCACCTGACTGTATCTCCTTTAATTAGAAAATCCTTTACTTAGAAAATAACCTCTCTGAGGTTATAATAATCCCTAGCAGATGCTGCTGCCTTAAAGTTTCAGTTTTCTAAAAGACCTATATAGAAAAGAAACTTCCCTTGATCCTCCTCATTTAGACATGTAACCTGCCTTTCAACCTTTCAATCTATTCAAAGGAATATTTATATTTTGACTTGAAGTATAGTATTTCTACAATTTTCTTATCCACCAATGGGCCCCCAAATTCCCTGAGGACAACAGCTGTGTCTTACTTATATTTTTAAGGAGCCACAAGCTAAAAAGAGAAGTCACAGGTTTTGGAGATATATCTGGGCTCAAACAGTGGCTCTGTCACCTCCTTAGCATGCCTAACCAAGTTACTTATACTTTCTGAGCCTAGTTGGCTCATATAAAATGGGATCATCATGTCTGTACTTCAGAAGGTTACTGCGAGGATCAGTGAGATTATAACAGTAAAAAACTTAAGTAGATTTTCAACAAGCTTTAAATATTAAATGTAAATAAAGCTTCCCTTTCATTATATTTCTTTTATAGACACTAAAGTATTCTTATCTTGACCTTAGGAGTAATAGTTTGATTTTCAAAACTGAGACATGGCAACATTCAAGGAAGTTCCAAGAAAATCAGACTAACACAGAAAGAGGAGGAGGAGGAGGATTGGCTTTGCTTCTCTGCTCCATTATTAGGCCACCACAGACCACAGTTTTTAGCACTGCTAGACATCATTCCTGAGAAGTTACAAGAAAGTCCAGACAAAAGGAGGCAAGGCCCCTGAGGCCAGGACAAGCTTTTCCTGGATGACTTGAGCCATTACAGTAACAATTTAGATATGTGCTTCACCATATGTAGCCTTGACTTCTGGTATTAGGTGAAAAACAATGATAGTCAGACTTCCTCAAAGACACTGGAAGCCACCATGTCATATCTCAGCAAGTTCAACACAGCAGTTCTTTTGTTGGAGCTAATCGTCGTTACTATGGTCAGGCGCCAGGTGAAATTGTTGGCCTTCATTGACAGGCCATGTTACAGAGAAAAGGATCTTTACAAGCGTGGTTCTCATCCACGTGCCAAGATGCTCTCACTCTGAGACGCATGGTGGGAACAGCTTATTCACATTGCACTCATTCATAGACTTTATACTCACAGAATGGAATGATGGGTGGAGCCACCCCAAGGTTTAAATTATTATTTTTCTCCCTATCTCCCCTCCTTCCCCTTGGTTCTTTACCGAGCCCACAGAATTGAATTCACATACAGTAGAAATGAATTGGGAACATGGTGCAACCACTGTAGTCATAAATAGGAATCTCATGTTGCCACCATCCATAATATTATCTTACTTAAAAAATAAGGATGTTTTAATTTCTTATCTACCTTTATTACTTTTATTTATTTGAACAAAATAAATACCTGGACCTGCAGAGATTCTGATATGCCCCTTTACATCATCTTATTCTCTAAGGAAAAAAAATTAATACAACCTAGAAGCCCAACAAGAAGAAATTGCTTGATTTATGATATGTCTGCATGAAATAAGAAAGAAAGAAAATACTCAAAACACCTCAGGTCAGAAAAATAGTCGATTTCCTAACTGAAGCAACATGTTAAAGAATTATATTATCAAAGCTTCTACCCGTGTTTAATATTGCTCCAGATATAAGTTCTACTTAAATGATCCACTTAAGAAAAAACAAACAAAAAACTTGGTGGATCTCTTTTTGTTTTAAACATTGAGGTTTCTCAGCATAACCTGAAAGGAAAGAATTAGGACAAACTTGCTAAGTTGTTCTGAAAAATAATTCATAAGGAATTTTTTATTTATTTTGTGGAAGCAGCATGAATAAGTCTATGGCATGTAAAAGACTTTCTCTGAAGGTTTGCAAAAGTATCAGAAAAACTTAAAATGTAATTTTAGATGTCATTCTCTCTAAATCCATGGATTCTTCTGCTAAGTTGTTCCGGAAAATAATTCATAAGGAATTTTGGGTTTATTTTGTGGAAGCACCATGGATGGTGGATGGAGGGGTCCTGGAAGTGAGAGAAGGATATGAACCTGAGTGTGGGCAGAGAAAGGGTTGAAGCATAGAAAAATATCTTGTTATGGCCTAAGGAGAAAGAAATTCCTCATAATAGAAGAACCCATGGATTTAGAGAGAATGACATCTAAAATTAAATTTTAAGTTTTTCCGATATTTTCCCGAACCTTCAGAGAAAGTCTTTTACATGCCATAGACTTATTCACAGACTTAATTTTTGTCAATTTTAAAATTCAAAGTTCAACTTCATGTTCCACTAACTTTTATATTGTCATTCACATGTAAATAAGTTATCTATGTATGAGGTATGAAATGAGCAAAGAGCTTAAATAATTAATTTTAACATAAACTCTAAACTATTAATTCCATAGTTGTGAAGCTAAAATGCATATAAATATGATGAATAATACTGTTTTTTTAAAAAGGGCAGGTTCATCTTGTATATGCTACTGAGATGGTGTTGTTTCTAGGTACTTTCAACTGACAGAGCAAGAAAATATACATGTATATCCTCACCTATATATATACACATATCTATTAATATTTCTATATGCAACCATATATATCTGTATGAGCTAAACATGAATGTATACTGATATCTACAACTCTAATCTATTACCACATGGATCATTCTAGCCTCTTCCTCTTGCTTATCTGTAAGCTTCCACTCCAATAATGAGAAATCTGGCACCTACGGGCCATAATTCATTTGCTTGTTTAATTTCAGTATACATGTAAAGTGGCATCAAAATTGTTAACTGTACCCCTGTGAGAAAATACTTTATCAACTAGAAGACAGTGTTTATGTCCAGTTTCTTTTGCCTTTACTATTACAGACTTCACTCATTTCCAAAGTTAATAGGTTTGTACCTCCCATCCCACCCAAAATCCCCTTCAGTAAGGTTGTTTCATACATTTGTAATACACTTAAAACAGATCATTTTGTCACATTCTCCATTCCATCCTAGGATACCCCAACCTCAGGTGCTTTGGTTTGGGGATTTTTTGGGGTTTTTTGTTTGTTTGTTTTGGCATACATTAAAGTTCATTCTGTGTGTCATGTAGTTCTATGGGTTTTGACAAATGCAGAGTGTCATAGAGCCACAATTAAAGAATCACAATTAAAAAAAATAAATACACATACAATGATGAGGATGTGTAAAAAGGATATAAGAGCCAACTAAAATAGTTCCAAAAGCTGAAACATTTTAATAAATAAAGTAGTATTAGATTATTACAAAGTATAAAATAAAAATCCATGACTCTATACAGACATAAATAAATGATTGAATAATTAGAGGAGGGAGGATACAAATATCCCATGTATAAGAATTCCAGGTAATTTATGTAGATACTCCACCTATAAAAAAGTACACAGATAACTCCTCATTCCCTAAGTGTGGGAGTTATCTGTATATGGTGACTTCCTTCCAAAGAGCACAATATGGAAAGGGTAGTGAGGAAGAGGAACTTTACAGTAGAGAAACCAAACACTACCTCAGTGGGAATGAAAACTAGTTCAACCTGTGTGGAAAGCAATATGGAGATACCTCAAAGCGATAAAAGTAGATCTACCATTTGATCCAGCAATTCCACTACTGGGCATCTACCCAAAAGATCAAAAGTCACTTTATGAAAAAGACACCTGCACTCAAATGTTTACAGCAGCACAATTCACAATTGCAAAGCTGTGGAAACAACCCAAGTGCCCATCAATTCATGAGTGGATTAATAAAATGTGGTATATGTATACCATGGAGTACTACTCAGCTTTAAGAAACAATGGTGAGATAGCACCTCTTGTATATTCCTGGATAGAGCTGGAACCCATTCTACTAAGTGAAGTATCTCAAGAATGGAAAAACAAGCACCACATGTACTCACCAGCAAATTGGTATTAACAGATCAACATCTAAGTGGACATATAGGAGTAACATTTATC
>VSMD01064437.1:0-25093 GCA_008750895.1 Mirza zaza | reverse complement strand
GGAAAATGTTGGAAACACTCTCCTAGACATCGGCCTAGGCAAAGAGTTTATGAAGAAGTCCCCAAAGGCAATCACAGCAGCAACAAAAATAAATAAATGGGACATGATCAAACTAAAAAGCTTCTGTACAGCCAAAGAAACAGTCATGAGAGTAAACAGACAACCTACAGAGTGGGAGAAAATTTTTATATCGTACGCATCCGATAAGGGGTTGATAACTAGAATATACTTAGAACTCACAAAAATCAGCAAGAAAAAAATCAAATAACCCTATTAAAAAGTGGGCAAAGGACTTGAACAGAAACTTTTCTAAAGAAGACAGAAGAATGGCCAACAAACATATGAAAAAATGCTCACCATCTTTAATCATCAGAGAAATGCAAATCAAAACCACAATGAGATATCACTTAACTCCAGTGAGAATGGCCTTTATCAAAAAGACCCCAAACAACAAATGCTGGCGTGGATGCGGAGAGAGAGGGACACTCCTACACTGCTGGTGGGACTGCAAACTAGTTCAACCTCTGTGGAAAGCAATATGGAGATACCTTAAAGCGATACAAGTAAATCTACCATTTGACCCAACAATCCCACTACTGGGCATCTACCCAAAAGATCCAATGACACTCTACGAAAAAGACACCTGCACTCAAATGTTTATAGCAGCACAATTCATAATCACAAGGCTGTGGAAGCAGCCCAAGTGCCCTTCAATCCAAGAATGGATTAATAAAATGTGGTATATGTATACCATGGAGTATTATTCAGCTCTAAGAAACAACAGTGATATAGCACATCTTATATTTTCCTGGTTAGAGCTGGAACTCATACTACTAAGTGAAGTATCCCAAGAATGGAAAAACAAGAACCACATATACTCACCAGCAAACTGGTATTAAATGAGCAGCACCTAAGTGGTCACATAGGTACTACAGTAATAGGGTATTGGGCAGGGAGATGGGGGGGTGGGTATATACATACATAATGAGTGAGAAGTGTACCGTCTGGGGGATGATCATGCTGGAGACTCAGACTTGTAGGGGGAGGGGGAAAGGGCATTTATTGAAACCTTAAAATCTGTATCCCCATCATATGCCGAAATAAAAAAAGACACCAAATAATTCCATTAAAAAGTGGGCAATTGATCTGAATAGTCATTTCTCAAAAAAAGACAGGCAAATAGCTAACAGGTACATGAAAAAAATGCTCAACTTCACTAATCATCAGGAAAATGCAAATCAAAACCACAATGAGATATCATCTCACCTCAGTTAGAATAGAATGGCTATTTTCAAACTGACAAAAAATAACATATGCTGGTGAGGATGAAAAGTAAAGGAAGTTATTATATATTGTTGTGAAAATTTAAATTAGTACAGCCTTTATGGAAAATGGTATAGAAGTTTCTTTAAAAACTAAAAATTGAACTACTGTATGATCCAGCAATCCTACTACTTGGTGTTTATCCAAAGGAAAGGAAATCAGTACATTAAAGGGATACCCACAGCCCCATATTTCCTGTAGCACTTTTACAATAGTCAAGATATGCAATCAACCTAAGTGTTCATCAATCAACAAATGAATGAATAATGAAAGTTTTTACATATACCCAATGGAATATTATTCAACCATAAAACTAATGAAATTCTATCATTTGCATCAACATGGATAAAACTGGAGGTTGTTACGTTAAGTGAAGAAACGAAAGCACAGAAATACAAATGTCACAAGTTCTCATTCACATGTGGGAGCTAAATATAAGTTGTAGTCATGTAGATAGATAGTAGAATAATGGTTACCAGAGTCTGGGAGGAGTGGAAGAGGGTGACCAGAGGTTGTTTAATGTGTACAAACATACAGTTAAATAGAAGGAATAAGTTCTAGTGTTTGGTATCACAGTAGGGTGACTATGTAGTTAACAATAAAATATCGTACCTGTCAAAATGGCTAGAAAAGATTTCAAATGTTCCTATCACAAAGAAATGATAAGTGTTTGAGGTCATGAGTATCCTAAATACCCTGACTTGATCATTACACATTGAATGTATGCATGCATCAAAATATCACATGTACCCCGTAAATATGTATAATTGTGTGTCAATAAAAAGGTTTGAAAAAAGAGTTATATCGCTCTAGGTCTGAGTAGTAGTGCTATCTCAACTAAGCAGAAGAACTTGCCAAAATATTAACATAGTGATTGAATTGAATTTAAAAATGTCTACACTTTCAATAAATAGTAGTTCATAACTCATTTCTGTTATGTCCTTTAACTGTAATTAATACATCAAGGGAATGTCTTCCATGTTGGATTTCTTTATTTATTTAGAAGTTAATCTTACATTATGGAATTCTTGAAACTTTGGTGTGAAACAGATGGTATCCCGCGTGTTTCATATTTGTCTCACAATTACAGACTCTGAATGGGGTTTCCACATTCTTGTAGTTTTATGAGGTTTTAGCTCTGGATAGTTGGTGTGGAAAAGGAGAGATAATAATAACATTGTCAGGCAAACTATGTGCTGTATACTAACTCAGAAACATTCCCATGACATAGAAATATGTGTGCTCTACTTGCCTATTTCATTTATTTCATTGTTTTTCTCCTAATCTTAAAAGGAACTTTACAATCACAAGCCAAATTTATTTTATTTTTTTTTATATTTGCAGTTTCTTTTTTATTTCAGCGTATTATGGGGGTATAAATGTTTAGGTTATGTGTGTTGACTCCCCCCCACCCGTACCTCTGGAGTTAGATCTTCAAGTGTGTCCATCCCCCAGATAGTGCGCATTGCACTCATTATGTATGTATATACCCATCCCCTCTCCCCCCTCCCATCTGCCCAATGCCCAATAAACGTTATTCCTATATGTCCACTTAGGTGTTGATCAGTTAATACCAATTTGCTGGTGAAGACATGTGGTGCTTATATTCTTAGGTGGGTGCGAAGAGGTTTACCAAGGGTATGTGTAGGGTGGTGAAAGGATCCTCCAGGGCAAATGGAGTGTGCAGGAAATATATCTTACAAGGGAACTTTTAAGAACTTGGGCAGGATACCTTCTAACTCAATTAGATTTACTCCCTGGGAATCATCGAGGTATCAATGTACTAAAGGGCTACAAGTTTCAATAGCATGTTACTTAGTATATCCTGTGTAGATATCATAATATCATAAGAAAAGAGCTGACATTTGGAAGCCAGCCAGAAAATGGAATTATTTCTCTTTTCTTTGGCTTCCTAGCTTCACCAGGTTTCTTGGAATTTTTATTTTATTTTATTTTATTTTTTTATTTCATCATATTATGGTGGTACAAATATTGTTAAGGTTACATATATAGCCCTTGCCACCACCACCCCCGCTGAGTCAGAGCTTCCAGCTCGTCCATCCTCCAGGTGGTGAGCATCAAACTCATTACGTAAGTATATACCCAACCCCTCCTCCCACCTCCCCGACACCCGCTAAATATTTCTTTTCTTTTCTTTTCTTTTCTCTTTTCTTTTTTCTTTTCTTTCTTTTCTTTTCTTTTCTTTTCTTTTCTTTTCTTTTCTTTTCTTTTCTTTTCTTTTTTCTTTTCTTTCTTTTCTTTTCTTTTCTCTTTTCTTTTGACATTTTGGTTACATTTTCTAGCTTTGCCTCTCCCTATGAAGGGTTAGAGGTATGCCCTTCCCCTTCACAATGCTCACCACATCCCTAAGATGTGGGTCTACACCCAACCCCTGAATCCCTGGTGAACACTACCACAATTTGAGCATCATAGTTTTAATCAGTCAGTACCAATTTGATGGCAAGTACATGTGGAGCCCATTTTCCTGATCTTGTGTCACTTCACTTTGGATAATGGGCTTAAGCTTAATCCAGGATAGTATAAGCAGTGCTAGCTCGCTGTTGTTTCTTAGAATTGAATAATATTCCATTGTGAACATATACCAAATTTTAATTATCCACTCATGAATTGACGGGCACTTGGGCTGTTTCCATGTCCTTGCAATAGTGAATTGTGCTGCCATAAACATTAGGGTGCAGATGTCTTTATAATAGAATGTCTTATGCTCTTTTGAGTAGATGCCTAATGATGCTATTGCTGGATCAAATGGTATTTCTATTTTTAGCTCTTTGAGGTATTTCTAAATTCTTTTCCACAAAGGTTTCTCTAATTTGCAGTCCCACCAGCAGTGTAAGAGTGTTTGTGTCTTTCCACATCCTCGCCAGCATTTGTTGTTTTGGGATTTTTTGACACAGGCCAATCTCACTAGTGTTAGGTGATATTTCATTGTGGTTTTGATTTGCATTTCTCTAATGATTAAAGATGTTGAGCATTTTTATATGTTTACTGGTCATTATTCTGTCTTCTTTAGAAAAGTTTCTGTTCATTTCCCTTGCCATTTCTTGATCAGGTTGATTTTTTTCTTGTTAATTCTTTTGGGTTCTAGATAGATTCTTGTTATCAGAACTTTCTTGGAAGTGTAGAGAGCAAATATTTTCTCCCATTGTGTAGGTTGTCTATTTGCTCTAAAGATAGTTTTCTTGGCTGTGCAGAAGCCTATTAATTTGATCAGATCCCATTTGTTTATTTTTGTTCCTGTGGTGATTGCTTTGGGGGTCTTCTTCAAGAATTCTTTGCCTACGCCAATGTCTAAAAGGGTTTCCCCAACATCTTCTAGGATTCTTAAGGTTTCATGCCTTAAGTTTAAGTCTGTTATCCATCTTGAGTGGATTTTTCTGAGAGATGAGAGGTAGGGATCCTGATTCATTCTTCTGCATATAGCTATCCAGTTTTCCCAACACCATTTATTGAATAGAGATTTTTTTCTCCATTGTATATTTTTGTCTGCTTTATCAAAGATTAGGTTACCATAGGAAGATGATTTCATCTCTGGAATCTCAGTCCTATTCCAAAGATTGATGCCTCTGTTCTTGTGCCAGTCCCCGGATAATTTAATTATTATTGCTTTATAGTACAGCTTGAAGTCAGGAAGACTGATGCCTCCCAGTTTGTTCTTTTTACTTAAAATTGCTTTGGCTATACGCTATTTTTTCTGGTTCCATACAAAGTGAAGAATTATTTTTTCTAGATCTGTAAAGAATGATGGTGGTACTTTCATGGGTATTTCATTTATTCTGTAGATGACTTTAGGTAATATTGGCATTTTAACAATATTGATTCTTTCATTCTATGAACAAGGTAGATTTTTCCATCTGTTTATATCTACAATTAATTATTTTTAGCATTTTGTAGTTTTCCTTGTATATGTTTTTTGTATCTTTTATTAAATATATTCCTAGATATTTAATTTTGGGGGAACTATAGTAAAAGATATTGTGTTTTTAATTTAGTTTTGGCTTGACGGTTCTTGACATACATGAATGCCTCTGATTTGTGTATATTGATTTTGTAACCTGAGACTTTACCGAATTCATTTATCAAATCTAGGAGTCTCTTGGGCGAATCCATGGGGTTTTCTAGATATAATATCATTTTATCAGTGAAGAGCAAGAATTTGATCTCATCTGCCCCCACTTGGATACCCTTAAAACCCCTCACTTGCTGGATTGCTATAGCTAGGACTTCAAGCACTATTTTGAATAGAAGAGGACATAGTGGGCCTCCTTGTCTAGTTCCGGTTCAAAGTGGGAATGGTTTCAACTTTTCCCCATTCAGTATGATATTGGCCATGGGTTTGTCATAAATGAACTTGATAATTTTAAAGTATGAGATGCCTATGCCTATTTTGTTAAGAGTTTTTATCATAAAGGTGTGTTGTACTTTGTCAAATGCTTTTTCTGCATCTATTGAGAGAATCATATGGTCTTTGTTCTTGTTTTTATTTATGAGGTGAATTGCATTTATAGACTTGCATATGTTGAACCAGCCTTGCATCCCTGGAATAATGCCCACCTTGTCATGGTGAATTATTTTTTTGATGTGCTGCTGAATTCTATTTGCTAAAATTTTGTTGAGGATTTTTGCATCTATATTCATGAGGGATATTGGTCTGTAATTTTCTTTTACTGTTGCGTCTTTTCCTGGCTTTGGTATCAAGGTGATATTGGCTTCATATAATGAGTTAGGAAGGATACCATCCTTCTCAATGTTGTGGAATAATTTCTGTAGTATAGGTATGAGTTCATCTTTGTACGTTTGGCAAAGCAGCTTTCAAATAAATTGTTACATTTAAAAATTTTTACACACTTCAAGGTTTCTTCTATAATGAACCATGCAACAATTACCAATTTTATTGGAGAAATGTAAATTAAAACTACAGTGAAATTCCAGTAACCACCTCCTATAATGGCTAACTGTAAAAGCAAAATATTACCACATGTTGGTGAGGTTGCGGAGGAATTCGCAACCTTATAACTACTGGCGGGAGTGTAAATTAGTACAAACACATTGGAAAAGTGTCTGGCAGTAGTTATTAAAACTAAATATACCCAACTCCACTCCTACATATATAACCCACAGAAATGCATACACATCCTCACAAAAAGGGTGTATTTGATTGTTCATAGCAGCATAATTAACACTTGTCAATAACTGGAAACAGTATAAATGCCTATAAATGGAATCTAAATGTAGAGGCATATACTAGAACTCCACAACAAGAATAAAAGAACTGTTCCTACATGCAAAAGCATGGCTGAAGCTCACAAACAAAATGTTGGGTAAAAGAAGTTAAAAGCAAAAAGAATACACACTTAAAATAAAGCTTAAAAATAAGCAAAACTAATCTGTACTTTTAATATATTTACACAAAACTTGTACATAAATCTTTATAGCAGAATTATTTGTAATAGCTAACAAGTTGAAACACCCCAAATGTCTATTAATTGATGATTAAGTAAACAAAATGTGGCCTAACTATACAATGGAATATAACTCAGCCATAAAAGGAATGAAGTACTGATACATACTACAACATGGATGAACCTTGAAAACAAACTAAGAGAAGCCAGACACAAAAGGCCACATATTGCATAATTCCATTCATATGAAATACTCAGTATAGGCAAATCCACAGAGACAGAAAGTAGTAGTTTCCAGGAGATGGGGGGAATGGAGAATAGCTAAAGGGTTTCTTTTTAAATTGTAAAAATATTCGGGAATTACATAGTTGTGATGGTTCTACAACACTGTGAATCTACTAAAAACCACTGAATTGTGCACTTTAAAAATGGTAAATTTTATGTTATGTGAATTTCAGCTTAGTAATAATAATGAATGAACAAAAAACCAAAAAACCTCTAATCTATGGGTTTGGAAGTCAAGATAATATTTATTTTTGGTTCAGGATGGTAGTGAATGGAAAAGGATATGAGGGAGCTTTGAGGTTCTGGTAGTGTTCTATTTTATCTGAGTAGTGTTTGCATAGGTGTATTCACTTTGTGAAAATTCATGGAGCAATATCCTTGTAATTGGTGTACTTTTGTGATATATGTTTCAATAAAAATTATGAAAATAATAAATTTTACAAATTAAAAACAGTTTTAGAGCCAGTTATAATTCAATATATGGTAGCTCAAAAATAAATCAAGGAATAATTAAAATATAGCTGCACAATTAATAATCTATAGGCTGTTATCTGAATGTTTATTGAATTGAGTAATCCACCATTATTGAAAAAAATGAAATAAAAAATTAATTAGCTAATTTAATGGCAAGAGTTTAAGATTCATATTCAGTTTAAAAACACCTGAAAGAATATTTGGAGTGAAAATAGTTAAAAGCACCAATTACTAAGATTATCATGTAACATCATCAATAACATCCAATTTGACCACATTTTAGTATTTCATGGTCAGGGCCTAACCTCAGAAAACTTTTCTCTTCACTGCTTACTGTCTTCTTCATTAAACTTCTGAAAGCCAGATAATATTAGACAGACAGATGACCAATGCCATGATAACATCTATTTGATGCTTTTTTTTTTTTTTATCCCTAACCATAACTGGAAAATAATGGACATGTTTCAAAATTGCCACCGTGTTTTTATCCAGATGTTTTTGACCATACACAGTTAGGCTAAGCCAAAACAGTTGGCTATAGAGAACATTTAACCTTTTGATTATTTAAATTTTATTTTCTCATTTCTGTTTTTGGGAAGAAGACTTAATGATTTCCATAATTACAGGTAGCATTTTATCTTTAAGGATTTGTTTTTGCCCCAGGAGCATCTATAGTAAAGGAAAATCAGAATCACTTTGTAAACAAGATTCTATCCAGGTGATTTTTTACAATATTCAGTAGATTTGGTACATAGATTTAGCAGTGAAAAGGACTACCCAGCCAGTGTCTAATGTCAAAATTAAATATAATACAAGTTAGCCAAATTTTTAGGCCTCACCTAGAGACCTGATGCTGTATATATAGTCTTCTAAAATGAACTGAATAAAATTATGTTGAATAATATACAAGATTGGATTTTCTAGCAAAATTGACACATACAAAATCTGATTTAATAACAGAAATGATTCTCTTTTTTTTCCTTCCAGAGAATTTGCTGTTCATTCCTTTCCAAAACCACTTTCCTTTGCCTAGGAAAGTAGTAAAGCTAGCCCAGATTCCTTCATTTTCAAAGTAGCCAAATTTCTAAAGTTATAATTATAAATTATAAACACTTCTTTTAACAATGTTCTAAAATCGTATTGCTTTCTAAGTACATAAATGACAATGACATACCCAAATGAGAATATTGAGTCCTCACATAAAAATGAGAAAAACTTTATTTAATCAACATTTTGAAAAATGAGGTAAAAATAATATTAGATTTTCCCTTCTTCTATTGACATGCCATGGCATTGGATGCAATTCCTATTATTAATAATAATTAACAATAAAATAATAATTAGCTCCAGAAAGCATACAAACACAAGGTGACTTTAAGGGAAAAATTGTCGCATCTTTTTGGAAATGTCAAGTGCTAAATTTAGCATTAACAAACTAATGCCAACACAAATTGGGAGGGAAAAAAATGTACTCACTCCATCTGGCAAAACATATTCTAAAATTGGACCTAGCCTGGAATGAACTGCTGCTTTATTCACTGATTCACTGACTGGAATTTCCATTTCAGCTCTTTGTTTTGGCCAATTTCCCTACAAATAGACATGAAACAAGCTTCCTTCTTCTACATGCAGCATAATGTAGTTTTACACTGCAGTTATATACCTCCATTGTTTGTGTAAACAGGAAACAGAAAAAAGTTACTGATAAAGATTAATCATTTCTTAGTTTTATTCCAAAGTATGAATGTTTTGGAGTTGAAATGTTTTCATTTTAGCTACCATTTGTTATTGTTTTTTAAATTTTTAAATTTTATTTTATTATTTTTATTTTATTTTAATATTTTTAGAAACGGGGTCTCACTCTTGCTCAGACTGGTCTGGAACTCTTGAGATCAAGTGATCCTCCCAACTCAGCCTCCAAGAGTGCTAGAATTACAGATATGAGCCACCACACCCGGCCCGAAGTTTATTTTTTAAACTTATAAATATTGTGTATATTTATACAATATGATGTTTTGAAATATGAACACATTGTAGAATGGCTAGATTGAGCTAACTAATGCATGTATTTCCTCCTGTACTTATTTTTTTGTGGTAAAAACACTTAAAATCTATTGGAACCTGGAAATTTAATGTTGTTTATCACTAAAGAGAGTTTTACTTTGTTATAGTGGGCTTTGTTCTCCTTTCCAAATGTGTTAAGTTACATATACTTAAATCAGAATCTGAAATGCTTGCTTGATGATTTAGCTGATTCCTCACCACATGACTGGCGAAGTCTCAGGATTCTTTCTTCATGGTAAACTCCAGTAGTTCTCAGTCCCAAATATCACATGAAGTTTATATACCCTTCTTCTCAGCTAATGAATTTATATAAAATAATTACTATCTTATTAAAGTCCTTGGTTTTTTGCTTCAGGAAATTAAAATTTGTTTTTGTATCCAGTATGAGGAAAGGAAAATGTATTTTGAAAAATACAGGTTTAATACCATTTATTTATGAGCTATGGTTTTCTCATTTGAAATTAACATGTTTGTCCTACATGATGTCCAAAATATCACTTTCAGGTAGAACACTTAATATATCCAGGATTCCAATCTAGAATAAATTGAAATAAAGCATAATTTACAATTAATTTTCCAAAGTACTTTGCTATAATTAGTTAAAGCTACTATTCACATTTCTGTTTAAATTTTAATTTAGAATAGTTTATCCTAATTGCTGTATCCCAGGATAAACGTTAGATTCTTAGAACTTTTTGAAATAGCTTTTGATAATCTGTGCATTGAACTTTTCCTCATTATAATTTTCAGCCCATCCTGTGAAAATGACAACTGCTATTCTATTTAAATATGTATTATTCTAATATATAACCATCTGGAACTTGATTACATATTATTTTTCATTGGTTCTGTCTAGCTCATAATGTGTGTGAGCAGAATTTGTCAAAAATGTGCTAAAAATGTTTGAATGAATTAATGAAATATACTTTTGTGTTATACTTCATAGTGCCTCACACAAGAGTAGGCACTCAATAAGCTGGTAATAATAAGAGATATTCCTAAGTATTCATACTGTATTAGTGTTCTTAAGAATCATTGTCATCTTTGTTTACAATATTGAGTTATTTTCTATAAGCAGACAGAATAACAGTTAATGTGTTTTGCATATCCGTAAATGTCAGCAGAAAACTAGAATGAGATGAATTGTTCTGTTGACAATATAGGACAGCAAATTCACTATCAAACAAATGTAATTGCTAGGTAGTTAATCTCTCTCTCTCTCTCTCTCTCTCTCTCTCTCTCTCTCTCTCTCTCTTCCTACTGAGTTACCACCATTAGTAGTCAGAGTAACTGTAAAATGGAATGAATATGGTGTGAAGAGAACAGAGGATATGATTTCTGTGACTGAGTTCCCACACCATCACTTGACCTACTCTGTTAGCTAGTGACAGAGAGAATTATGAGTAAGGAGCCCCAAAGGATCACATCAAAGTTGGATTCTGGACATTCTTAGTGCTGTCCCTTCCAATCTGAGAAAATGCAATTAAAACTCAATCTAACAAAGTTTGTGATGAGAAACTATTGAAATTAATAACTAAGTACCAACTTCCAAATTATAGAGAACTGATTTGTTAATTAGCACCACATAAAAATACCTGTTGAATATCTGTAGTAGGGATGAGAGTAGTAGAAAGAAAGAAATGATAGCTAGAGGTGACATAGCTCATTTTGATGCAGAGTAGTCTGGGTTTGCATTGTACAAGGTTGAAGAGGCCTGCAAATACTCAAAGGGAAATAAGAATGCAAACATTAACATAAATCTGAGAACCTATGAGGGAGCCAAACAAGATAAAGTGGCCCCACTGTCTAATGGTGTGGATAATCCACAATATGCATGGTTTATTGTGGAATAACTATGATTTATCACTTCTCAATTAAATATACCCTAAACTCATCATCTTACTATAAATATTCCTGAAAATATTTCATTATACAACCTTCTTGATCATATTAGTGAAATGTAATTTTTGGTCTCAAAAATTCATTAGTCATTTTTTATCTTCACTTCTCTTTCTGATGGATGTCCTATATATTCAATAAGTCATCAAGTTATATTCACTTCTTCAATTTGGAAACATCTCTGATATCTGTCTCTTCCTGCCACCACTCTGGTCCAAGCCTCCATTACAACACCCCAGAATTAATACAACAGATTCCTAAATGATATTCCTATCTCCCCTATCAAATCTACATTGTATGCATTCACTATATTAATATTTCTATATATTCATATTTTAAATTTCCTTATCAAATATCTTCAGACTTTTAGCTATATTCAGAAAAAAGTCGTATCTATTCCAACTGGTTTACACAGCCTTCCAGAATTGGATTCCATAATGGCAGTCTAACCCCCAACACCCAGCACTTACCAAACACGAGCCCTGCATTTGAGTTATAGTGTCTTTCCCAGTGTTGTGTGGCCAATTCCATTTTGAATTCCTCTCTTGTGCTTTCCTCCCTGGCTGGAACTCACCAACACTCTTCTCTACATAACTAAATCTAATCATCCATTAAACCCCAACTCCTGCCCTCCTCTTCCTCCAAGTCATTCACTTGATGTCCGAAAATATGTTTGTTGATGTTGTTTAGTTGTGAAATGTTTAATATGTGAATTTCTATGTCCTTTCCAAAATTAAGATAAGGCTCATATTTTACTCTTATCTATATCTCTGCAAGTAGTCATCAAATGTACTTGAAATATACAATGGGGACCATAGTTTAAAAATTGTTACCCAAGAGCCCATCAATTTGAATTTAACAAATACATAAAATTTAGTTTTAATGAATGCTTTGCTTTGTATATGTCGTTTTGTGCCTAGAAAATCTGTTTTATAAACCCCAAGCATACAATTTCCTTTTTAAAAATTGCTAAACAAATCTATTTTTCAAAAGTTATATATATATATATATATATATAAATTTCAGCTCAGTCTTATATTTTATCACATATTTTGAGCATTCAATTTAGGTTTTATCATCAAATCATCAAGTATATCTGTTTGATACCAATAATTACTATAGAATTATGAAAGCAGAAAGTTAATCATTGATTTTTCTGGAATCAAAGAATAGTCAAAAATATCCTGTTATACTACAGCCTTCTCTTGTTTTTCCTAGATAGCAATATGAAGTATTTAATCCTTAGAGAAAGATGATCCTCATATTCTATTAAGTTTCACTTCTACTACTCAAGGCTTTCAATTATGTAACAATATAATGAGGTAACTAGGAAAAATGTCAAGATTAATATATTTTAATTCATGACAAATATGCTCAACAGGGTTTCCTGAAATCAAATCTTCCTGCAAGGCATTTCATTATTGTGTTTTCAATTGGAAAAATGTTAATAATTCAAGAACTGAAGATGCACAAAAGGCAAATGAGATAAAATTAAATCATGCCCTATTGTTTAAAAAATGGCAAATTTATGCCAATAGCTATAGAAATGTAACCATTATGTTTATAGTCACACTTCTGAATGTAATTACATGCCATTTCCACCCTCATGATGGAAAATGGTATTAAAAGAGAAACTTTTTGTAAAAATCAAGTGAAAGAAATCCTGTGATTCCACAA
Source organism: Mirza zaza (assembly GCA_008750895.1). Lineage (NCBI taxonomy): Eukaryota > Metazoa > Chordata > Mammalia > Primates > Cheirogaleidae > Mirza > Mirza zaza. The sequence continues at coordinate 11,951 of VSMD01064437.1, read as the reverse complement.
TTACAAGATTTGTATCTTTAAGGAAAGAAAAATTTAATCCAAAAAATTTAGGCCAGCCACAGTGGCTCACACCTAGCAGTTTGGGAGGCCAAGGCAGGAGGATCGCTTGAACCCAAGATTTTGAGGTTATAGAGAGCTGTGATGACATCCCTGTACTCTAGCCTAGGCAACAAAGCAAGACCCTGTTTAAAAAAAAAAAAGAAAAGAAAAAGAAAGAAAAGAAAAGAAAAAGAAAGAAAAAGGAAAAAGAAAACTTTGCCCTTTATAAATTCCATGGACTATAACAAAATTATAGTTTATGATAGTTTTCATGGGAGAAAATAGGTCTGAGGGACTAAAGAAATAAAGTGACAGTTTTAAAATATCTATATGGTTATATATCTTAATGGATGCCTATGACCTACGTGTTCACCACAGGCTTCTGGATTCCTATCTATAGGAAAAGAATAATAACTTTTTAAGAGGACTTAACTAATGACAACATATTTCTAAAATGGGCTTAAAATCTTTCCAAAATGCTGAGGGACATCTCTTAAGTGAACAGACATAATAAAATTATGACTACTTCTTTGAATTACAAATTTAGTATTTTTTGATTTTTCATTGAATAAGTACAACCAATTTAAAAGTATAAAGACAGTACAGATACATTTCAAAATGGCAAATTATAAAGTGCACTGCCAAAGTGCCATAATAATTGTTATCCCCAAGTAGCTACATGTAAACGGTACTGAGTTACAATATTTGAAAGAAACTAATAGAGTTTGCTAGCAGAGTTACATGGTGAAAATCTTAGAAAAGTAGTACTTCTCACTAATATCTTATGTAAAATATCCCCATTATCATCTGATACATATATAAACACATTGTCATTTGAGCCAGAAAATAATTTCTCAGTGCACATACAGACTTGCAGTAATAAAGTGACTGAAAAATAGGTCATTAGAAGAATGGCTGAGAGATGGTGATCATGAAAGCGACTTAATTAAAAAGTTAAAAAAACAAAGGAGATGCAAGGCAAGGACTAGTGTGCACATGCAAGGAAACGGAGTGGAGAGGGAGCAGGACATACAGAATGTAACAGGCATCAATTAAGGTGGAACAAAGCAAATGGTTAATAACACAGTGGTCATGACTCAGAAGAGTACAAGGAGAGAGGTAGAAACATTTCCTCCTCTTTTTGAACTATATATACATAAATAATTAATAATTACTAAGTGAAATCCATTTGTAATTTGAAATAGGTAAATTTTAATATGAATTGTATTTACCACAGCAACCTCACAGGATTGTGAAGATCACATATTATAGTTGTAAAAGTGCTACATAAACTATAAAATGCAACACTTATGTAAGATATATGGTATCTATTCAAAATGCAGACAAAACTTCTCAACTCTGGGAGAGCGCCAGCAATGAGCTCTCCAGGGCACAGAGGGGAGAAGAATCTCACTCTCGTCCATTTCTAGATTTTCTTGGAACAGTACACTCTGGCTTTGAATGCAGAAAAAAGACACTAGCACATTGGCCTAATGGACATGTGTACTATGTCACACAAGAATTGTGGAGAGAAAAATCATTTCTAATCTTTGGAAGAAATAAATTCCCTTCCACATGTTTTAACCTTCTTAAATGCTTATTGCCTGTAAAAGTATCATATTAAATTATGCTAATTTCTCCCATGTGAGGAGGGAAGGGGCAGGAAAGGAAAAGATTCACAAAATCATGCTTGAAACATAATATTTTCTCTTCAATACCAACTACTAGAATAGAAAAAGAAGTCTAGAATATACCAGATACGTGTTCATTGCTAGGAACTGAGGCTGAGCTAGACTCAGTAACTTATTTAAGGCCACTTATTCAACACCACAAAGCCAATATTTCATTCTGGGTCTGTGTCATATCAAAGCCCTGATAATTTCCACAAAAACAACATAGCCTTCCATATTAAACAAAAAAAAAAAAAAAAAAGGAAGCTGGAATGATAAACAGGGAAGAAGAACCAACCTATAATTTTAGCTTTTTCTTTTAGCTCTACCACCAGATTTTAGAAATATTTTGGCACTATATAAAATCTCCATTAAGTTTCTGATTTAAAACACCAGTTCCACAATCTCTGATCATTTAATGCTGAAAGGAATCAAGGTCCTTCTCATTATATCAATACAGCACATGCAATAATTAATCATTGTAAAATGCTCCAAATTTTTTAATGAAGAGCAAAAACCATGAAAACACAAAGATAAAAAACCTTAAAACAATCTATTCAAGCCACCTCATTTTACAAATAAGGAAATCAAGACTCAGATAGCTTAACTGACTTGCTGAGGGTCACACAACTGCTCAGTTCCAGACTCAAGATCAGAATTTAAATCTCAAAACTTGCAGTCCAGGGCTGTGTTCTTTTGCAAACCAACGAGAAATGACTGCATTTAAACATTTAGTCCAGAATATCCTCAAAATTGGCTGTCATAACAGCAAGCCACGTGGTGAGGAATGAATAGAGTTGGTTCATACCAAAAATGAGCTGCCAGTCACTGTGATAAGATCTGTTTCTTTCTGAGAACCATGGTTTCCTGCTGGATTGGAGAATCCAAACTGGGTTTCCTCTTCCTGTCCAAAGAAGTCAGACTCAGGAGGTACGTTCCACTCTGCTTTGGTTGGTGTCAGTAGTTCTGAGACACTGTTTTCACAAAGGGTGCTCGAAGGAGTCAGAGCATCTGTGTCCACTATTAGCTTATTGCTGGGTGTCAAAGCTTGGGGCTCTGGACTGGAGTTTTTCATAGCCAAAGAGCCCAGGGATCCCAATGGCCCCGCACTTACACTTGAGACATCATCCAAATCTAAGGGGCTCTGCTGAAAACCAGCGGCTGCCGTTCCAAAAAAGAGAGAGGTATCCAGACTTTGAGGAAGGTCACTGGTGGCCATCAAGGCCCGAGGGTCCACTGCCTGCCCTAAGGAATTATTATTATTATTGTTAGCAGGGAGGTTCCCTGCCAGAGTTGAGCTCACCGAAGCCACATCAATAGTCAAGATTCCAGAGTTCACCAATGCTGCATCCAGCACTGCAGCAGAACTACTCTCAGGCACATCAGAGAAGAGAGACACTATCTCTGCATCGCTGAGATCATTCTGTCCCTGGCTGGTAAGTTCGCTGCTGGGCATAAGAGAATTTGCTGCTTCTAGCTGAGCCAAGAGATCCTGGCCGATGTTGTGCCTTTTGGCCATGTGGGTCTTCATGCTGTGCTTGGATGTGAAGAGTTTATTACAAGTGGAGACCGGGCAACGGCTTTTCCAAGTGTCCACATCCTGCAGGTGTTTCTTGGAGTGAATGTAGAGACTACTGCGAGCGGAGAACCTGGCACGGCAGCCTTCCACAGGGCACACGAAAGGCTTTGTGCCTAGGTGGGTTATGCTGTGGCCTTTCAGATGCTCGGCCCTCGTGAAAGATTTCCCACAGCCTTCCACAGGGCACGTGAACCTCCGGTCATCATCGTGCTTCCTTTTGTGCCTTAAGAGTTTGGACATGCTGGTGAAGTTCCAGCCACAGCCATCAAAGTCACAAAGGAAAGGTCTCTCGCCGGTGTGGCTCCGCAGGTGAATTTTCAGCCTGCAAGCCTTGTCATACTGTTTGCTGCAGCCAGGAAAAGAGCAGGAAAAGAGTTCCTGCTCCCTGAAATGGGCGCGGTTATGGGAAAACAGGGCACTCACTGTGATGAATGTCTTTTTGCAGCCGGAAAACGCGCACTGGTAAGGCCTCTCGGGTTCAAAGTGGCTGCGCTGGTGGGCGCTGAGTTTGGCCTGTGTGGGGAAGCTCTCCTCGCACACCTCGCATTTGAATGAGTTCTCCTGCTCGTGGCCCTTCATGTGTGCCTTGAGGTTGTACACGGTGGTGAAGCTCTTGCCGCAGCCCTCCGCGGGGCAGCCGAAGGGCCGCAGTTTATCGTGCGACTGCAGGTGCCTCTTGAGCTTGTAAGAGGTGGTGAAGGTCCAGCCGCAGCCGCCCAGTGGGCACTTGAAGGGCCTCTGGCCCTGGCTGCTGCTGTGGGTCAGCAGGTGCACCTTCAGCTGGTGTTTCTTGGCGAAGGTTTGCCCGCACTGCGCCTCGGGGCACAGGTACAGCGCCACGCCTGGGCCCGGGCCCAGCGACCCACGGGGGCCCAGGGCAGTGGCTGGTCCCTCCGGCTCCTCCTCCGGCGCCGGGACGGGCGCCGGTTCGGGCGGCTCGGCCAGCAGGAGGTCGGGCGGCAGCTCTGGACAGTCACCCGGCTGCGCGGCGTGCGGGAACCCAGCCTGCGGGGCGATCAGGCCCCCGGGCTGCGGGGCAGGCCCGATCCCGGGCTCCCAGGCGGGTGGCGGGGGCGTGGCCAGGGTGAGGACGCCGTTCTCAAAGCGCAACAGCAGGTCCTGGTTGTGGACAGTGACCGTGCCCGCGAAGGCCGCGCTGGGGCCGGGTCCTGAGGCGGAGATCTGGGCCTGGGTGGGAACCGCGGACAGGCAGCGGAGGCCCAGCGCGGGGCAGCCCGCGGGGTTCGCGCCGCTCTCGCCCCGCTGGGGCCCCGGGCCCGCCTCGGCCTCCTCCCTCCACTCGGGCCCTGCGGCCTGACCAGCGCCTGCGGTCTCCATGTCTCCACCCACCGGGTCAAGCAGTACCAGGAAGAAGTCGTCGCTGCCGCCGCTAGTATGATCCGGCCTCAGCGCCAACAGGCTCGGGCCAGCGCCCGGTGAGGCCGTGTGGGCCTCCTCGCGCCACCGCCCGAGCCCGCCATCTTGGGGGCCCCGGAGTAGCAGGAGACGGCGCGTGGGGGCCTGGCCAGCCTGCGGGTCAGGGCCTTGGTCGACCCGGCCGCCGCCCGCGGGGCTACCGCCACAGCCGCCTTGTCGTGTCCCGCGAGCCGGGAGCAGCCTCGGGATTTCCATCTCAGCGTCCGTGAGGCTCCGCTGGAACCAGAGCTGCGGAGGAGGCGCGACCCCGCCCCCTGCCGCGGGCCCGAACACGTTCCGTAAGAAAAAAAAAAGTGCAATGCGCAGAAACTGGCCCTATCAGATATTAAAACGTATTTAACGCCACAGTGATTTAAATATTCTGGTACTGGGTCTCTGGAACAGAATAGAAAGCCCAGAGGCAGAGCCTGGTATGCATAAATATGTTCCACAATTAATAATAGTATTATAATTAAGGGGATCTTTGGAGGTAATAGTGAAATGACAGCTCATTCAGCAATGGTGCTGGAACACTTAGCTAGCTGTCTGCTAAAAGCAATTTAAATCCATACTTCATTGTATATACCAAAATAAACACCCCCAGCCCCTCCCAGTGCTAAGTGCATTGCTGAGTATTCTTTGTGTGTTAAACATTGTCTACTGGCTGGCTGGATTGATGAATTAGAGAAAATTCCTGGGAGAATAAAATTTCTGTGTGTCAGCATTAACCCACCATAGTGCTGGCGTTTCTGCTGGAAATGTCCTACACTACCCCCAGTCCTGCTCCCCCTGCCCCACACCATTGCCCCAACACAACTTCCATACTCAGAATTGTCTTGAACAAAGTCCTCGGGAAAATTTGTCACATAGTTAAATTTTTGTCCTGCCGATGCAGAGATTAGAATGAGTAAGAGATGGGGCCAAAACACAGCAGCACTGTTCAGCCTAAAAATGCAAAGCCTGGAGGATGAAACAATTTATACTGAAATCTGGAAAACCCAGCGGGCTCCTTGATTCTCCCTATACAGTGCCCAACCTAAACCAACTCTTTGCCCTTCCACCTTGGGTTGTGCCATGATAAATTGCATGTCCAATCTCACAGCACAGTGAGGACATTCCTCAGTTTACTCTAGATTGACCAGCACATGGAGGTCTCTGGGCAGGAGTTCCATTTAAATGTGGTAAGGTTAAACCCTAAACCACAGCAATTTACTCTGCTGAGTAAAACACACAGGTGACCTCATCCAACAGCCCTGGTGTACCTGCTTGCATTGAAATGTGGTTGCCCAGTCTTACTGTAATGCACTCAGCCTGTGATGTCTAATGATCTTATCAATGATGATGACAATCCTCCAATTTATCTGTCAACAGTGAGTTGGGAATTGACACAAATATAGGGTACAATGTCTGGTAAGAGAAAGGTTTAGGGTGATGACTAGATTATGGGGTACCTATCGTTTAAATGCCCCTGGATTTCCCCTTCTTTTAATGATAGTGGACACTCTTTGGTCTCTTGACTGAAAGACCAAGTTTTTCATCCGTAACAATCCAGACCTCATCAAAATTTCTACTCCACATACTTTTCTTTTTAATACAATTTTTGGAGGAAGCATTGTTCAAATCTGAGATACAGAAGAGTGCATACGACGTATCTGTCCAGTTTAGATAGTTTATACAAGCAAACACCCATGTAACCAGGACCGAGGTCAAGAAACAGACCATTGCCAACCTTGCAGAATACAACCACTGTACTCCTCCCAGTCACAACCCACACCCTCCCATATGGATATAGTCATTACCCTGACTTTATAGTAATCATTTCAGTGTGTTTCTTTACAGCCTGACCACTTCTGTGCACATCTCTAAACAATACAGTTTGTATGAAGTTATATAAACGGAATCATACTGCATGGTTCCTTTTATGGTTTGCTTCTTTCACTCTGAATTATATTTGAGCAACTCACCCATGTTGTTCATAGTAGCTATAGGCAGATCCTTTGTCTCCATTGTTCACTAGCCTTCCAGTGTATGCTTTATAGCAAAGCGATTATGGTATGATTATACTATTCTATTCTACAGTGGGTAGCCATTAGAGTTGTTTCTAGTTTTGGACTATTATTATGAACATTCTTGCACATTTCTCATGGGACATACATGTAAAAGTCTCTCTATCATATACATCCAAGAATAGACTCACGGGGGAATAGGGTATGGATATCTTCAGCTTTACTAGATGATGCCAAATTGTTTTCTGTAGTGGTTGTGCCAATTGTCAATCCTACCAGCAGCACAGAGAGTTCCTGCTGCTCCACATCTTCAAGTATTGCCAGAATTTAAATTTTGTCAATCTAGGGGCGGGCAATACCCAATTATTATTAGGGTTTAGCACATTTTCGTGTTTATGAGCCTTTTGGATTTTCTGTTCTGTGGGAGGCCTGTTCGAATTTAAATCTTTAACCCATTTTGTTTTTCTATTCTATTTTCCATCTTGTACTTACTGATTTAATGAGTCTGTTATATATTTAAAATACCAGCCCATACACGTGGCCAAAATATTCCCTCGCTCAGTTGTTTGCATTTTCACTTGCTTTGTGCTGTGTTTTGTGAACAGAAGATCTTAATTATTGTCAAATTTATCATTCATTTCCTTATGGTTACTGCTTTTCTGTTTTGAGAGGAAAAATAAAAAACCTAGGCCATGAAAATATTCTCTATATCATCTTCTAAAATATATATGGCTTTGCCTTTCACAATCAGGTCCTAATCCACCTGCAATTGCTGTTTGTGTATGGTGTTGAGTAGAGTCCCATTTATTTATTTATTTATTTATTTATTTATTTATTTATTTTCGTGTGGATATCCAATTTTCTCAGTGAATGGCTTATTGAAAAGCCTTCCTTTTTCCACTTGATTTATAGTGCCATAAACCAAGTATCAACACATGTGTGGGCTAGATTCTATATTCTCTATTAAATGTCATGACTGTATTTATCTGTCTATTTGAAATACCACACTGTCTTAATTACTACTGATCCATAGTCAATCCTGAGTTAAAAGTTCATCCAACAGTTGTGTCTCGGTTCTAATGAGTATTGTGTTGATATTTTAGATTTGACTTCTTCTCAATATTGAATGTTTGATTCATGGTCATGGTCTGTGTCTCCTTTTAATAAGATCTCCTTTAATGTACCCCAGTGATATTTCATATTTTTCCCATAAGTTGACTTTTTATCCTAGGTACTTCACATTTTGCAAATACTATCTTTGAAGTTTTCACTGCCTAAAGTGCTGCTGGTAAATAGAAGGCAATTGGCTTTAGTATGTTAAATTTTTACCCTACAGACATGTAAACTCTTTTATTGATGCCAGTAATTTATCTGTAAATCCTCGTAGAACTTTATGTACACAATCCTATCATCTGCAAATAGTGCCAGACTTTCCTCTTCCTTTCCAAACATTTAATTCCTTTTGTTGCCTTACTGCTCTGTCTGGGAACCCCACTCCCCAGGATACTATTGAATAGAAGTGGTGATAGTGGAAATCCTTACCTGATGCAGCGCTCAGAGAGAAAGTTTTAAGTGATTCTCTGTTAAGAATGATGCTTGTTGTAGATGTTGTGTTCTGTAGCAAACTGAATCCAGTCAGGAGATACACAGTACACAATGACCTAGGAGGGGGAATTTCACATAAATAATTATAAAACTATGATACAAGTTAAAAGAAAATTCCATACGGAGTTTTCTGGGGCTGAAGGAGACTACCCAAGGAAAGACAAACTTAGAATGGGGGCTCCTCCCCAAGGTTGGAGTTCATACCTCTTTGGAGAGGAACCCACTGGATGGCAGAGAAATTGCACTGGTTTGTTAGTACCTGAGCTGGTCTACAGATCCAGACCGGGTCTACTGTCACAGGGCAAGCAGGGAGCAACCTTTCAGGATGCAGTAGTGTGGGCCAGCTATAGCTGGTGGCCAGTATGTGGGTGTGTAGTAGGAGACGGGGGTCCTCATTCAGTTGGGGGCCTGGAATACATAATGCCCTGTGCACAGGATCAGACAGGGGCGGTGTGTGCGTGTGGGGGTGGGTGGGGGGGAGGGGGTCGGTGTTGGGTGGTTTCCTATGCTGTAAGGACTATATAAACCCGGCAGTGTGAGTGTGGCTGGGGAGGAAGAGAGCAGAGGGAAGCAGTGGGCAGATGACTTGAAGCACAGGATGTCCCTATCAAGAGGGGGCCAAGAAGATGATTCACCAGGCCATGCCAGGATGGCACGTTTGCTGAGGGACAATTGCTTTGGGTCAAGGTCTGGGACAGCACACCCCGAATATCCTCATATCCACACCTCTAAGAACCAAAAGTCACGTAAGGGCCACTTCCTCCTTCACTGTCCCCCCAGAGCCCTCTGCTAAAGAAAGTGTAACAGTGTACGCTTTGGTGTTACTTTGAAAGAGAGATGCTTTACGAGCTTCATTTGAAGTCATGCCTTACAGAGCCCTATCTTTGAAGGAGCAGGGTAGTGGATTCCAGTAGCTTAGTCTTACAAAGTGTATGCATTTAACCATCTAGACAATTTGAGTGTTTTAATCACACTTTTCTCAATTCTGTTTAGGATCAAAAATAGGCAAAAATTGATTGGAGAAAATAGCACGTGGTTTTTGCATTCTTACGTGGTAAACAGTCTATTATTTTGTGATTGAGCGGGCAGCATGTATTGAGGTGAAGAGACACTTTAGTAAAATAAAAACGAACAAACAATCAAAAACTTTTTTTTTCTCCTGGTGTGTTCCATAATCAATAGGTATAATAAGATACTACCAAATCATGAGAAAAAATACTTTTATGGTTACTCATCCTTCAGTAATCTCTTCCCGGGACTGCCAAAGTACAGAGCATATTCACCTCTTGTATTCCAAAGCCACAGATGACAAATTAACCCACAGTCTTCTATTCACACACAGGCCTGGACTGGGCTTCCTGTCCCAGGAGGCACCCTGAGACCTTGAACACAAGGGCCTGCATATGAACTGGAAGTTTATCTTTTATTTATTTATTTTTATTTCATTTTTTATTCTTATTTCAGAGTATTACGGGGGTACAAATGCTTTGGTTACGTAAATTGCCTTTTCACCCCCCAACAAGCTTGCCCACTCCCCAGACAGCGTGCACTGCATCCGTTAGGTGTGGATTTACCCATTCCCATCCCTCCTCCCCCCTCCCACCTGCCTGACACCCTACAAATGTTACTTCCCATATGTGCACATTAGAGTATATCTTTTAAATGCTGGTCCCACCTGCTGGCTGGTCCAACTCAACTGTCTTAGCTGTCACTCTGGCAATGGTGAGACACAAATGTGAAATCGGAAATTCCTTCACTACCAGGAGGAACAGCTCTTTAGGCCTGCCCCCTGGGTAGCTGTCACCACTAGACATCCAATCAGTCACTCTCACTGGCTAGAAATCTCTTAGAGCTAGGTTTTGTGGAAAGACACACCTCCAATCTGCAGTTTCTGAAGGAGGTCTGCACAGACGTGGTGTCTCTCCTTGTAGGAGAAAGGGGAATTGGGGGCTCCCCAGGTAGAGGGGGCTGGGAGGAACCCACCTCGGGTTGCATCCTCACACTGACAACCTTAGTGACCCCGGCCTGGTCACTCCTGAGCCCACACAAAGGAGATAACGGAGGAAAGAGGAGGTGCGGGAAGCACGAAGGTGCAGTTATTGTTCACTGTGTTCCTCACCCCAACCTTCCATGCTCTGGCAGAGAATGCAGCTGCAGAGCTAGGGCCAAGGTCTGGCGGTGGTTCCTGAAAATTCAAGTAGTTGTTTCCCTCTGGTCCAGGTGGAGGATGCTGGTAGAGGGTAGGGGTAATTCCGTGTGTCTTCCAAGGGACCAGTCACACATTTGACGAACTTGATCACCCCTGCACCACAGAAACCAGCCCAAACACGAAGCCCTGTGCCCTGTGCTCTGCACCCCGCCTCCCGAGAATATAACAGAATTTCCTAGGATGGACGGTCTCTATTACAGAAAGCCCCGGTTTCCCCTCGAAGTTTTTATGGGTGCACGGCCTTTCTTTCTCCCTCCTTCTCGTCTTAGTAAAAAACACCCCAAACCACACTCGGGGACCACTGGGTCACTACAAGATACAAGACGTCAATCATCTTCCTGTCCTGACTACTCGAAAAGGTACATGCTACGTTTCCATTGCCTTTCATCCACGTGACCTGGTGAACATAGAAACCACTGAGTATCCATACTTATCTTCGCCTTCTGGCCATTTCACTGTCACTGTCACTGCCACCCTCCGTCCACCTGGATTGTTGTTCCTAGGGCCCCAAGCAGTGGTCAGACAGCCTCACTTGGGCCTGGCCTTTAGCTCTGAGTTCTCTATCAGATGAATCGTGGACTCAGGTTCAGCTCGGGGAGCAGGACCTCGTGTGAAAATAGGTTCACAAGCCAGATGGTCACCTTGCTCAGGAGAAAAGCCTTTTCCTGCACCTGGAACAGCAGCAGAGTTACTGGTTTTCACACCGTTTATCCCAGGTATGCAGATGCAAGGTCCCTGCTTCAAAGCCAAGTAGACTCAGATGGTTGGCTGCTTCTTCCTCAGCTTTTGCCAAACTCTGCAGGCCCAGGCAGAGGACAGCTCTTTAGATCCTGACCACTGGCTGTGTTTTGCCTCACTCTGCTCTGCTCATGACTTACCATTCCAAAAAACAAAACAAAACAAAATAAATAAATGAATATTTTCAAAAAAGCACATCCCCCAGGTTATGAGACCTTTGAGGGGGACCTTGAAAGATGAAGAGGGGTATTGGGAAACAGAAAACCTGTCCATAGCAATCGGTTGGAATTTTTGGGTAAAGGAACAGTTTAAATCAGTTAGCACATTTGAGGACTTGACTCATCAAGTGATATTTGGATTAACTGCTGCTCATCACTTTTTCTGTTTTCTCAGCAGCAGGAACCTAATATATATAGAAAAAATTAGCCAGGCATGGTGGCACATGTCTGTAGTCCCAGCTACTCGGGAGGCTGAGGCAGCAGGATTGCTTGAGCCCAGGAGTTTGAGGTTGCTGTGAGCTTGGCTGATGCCACGGCACTCACTCTAGCCTGGGCAACATAGCGAGACTCTGTCTGAAAAAACAAAAAAAAACAAAAAAAAAACTCTATGTATGCACTCATAAGTCCTAACAGCAATCGAAATGGTGACCATTTCCAACACCTCCATAAGTTTCGTCATTCTCTTTTGTG
>VSMD01064436.1:0-31529 GCA_008750895.1 Mirza zaza | reverse complement strand
CTCCCACCTCCCCTCAGTCATCCCGCCCTCCACAATCTTCCCGCCCCCCTCGGTCCTCCCGCCCTCCACAGTCCTCCCGCCCTCCGCGGTCCTCCCGCAGCCGTGCTCCGCCCGCCCCGGGGCCTTGGCCCCTTTGCCGCTGTGCCCGCCGCAGACCCCCGGGCCTTCCCTGGAGCCCGCGCCCCTCGCCAGCCGGGCCTGGCGGACCACGGCGCCCGGCGCGGGCATGGCGGCCGGGCTCAGCTCCAGGCGACGGGGCCGCCCCACGCCTGCCACGTGGCCTGACCGCCACGCGCCCCACGCGCCGCCCTGCTCGCGCTCTGCCCCCTTGGCTGCCATGGAGACGGCACCAAGGCGGCTCTGGACACGCGTGGGGACGGCGGACCTCCCGGAAGGGTCCCGGAAGTGGCCCCCGACCTCCACGCGCACGCACACGCGGCCTCGCGGCGCCTGCGCGGCTCTCGCGCCCACGTCCGGCCCAGCCCGTGGGCGTCACGCCGCCTCCCGCGCGCGCGCAGTGTGCGCCGGCCCTCTGTCCTCCTCGCCCCGCCCGCCCGCGCCGTGCGGACGGCGTGTTAGTCTGCGTGGGACGTGTGCGGAGTCCGTGTCCGCATCCGCCCACGAGACGCCCGGAACCAGGGCCTCTGCCCACCGCGGCGGCTCGCGGAGCCCCCGGGCACTCGCAACCGCGTCACTTAACGACATCCCCGAGATGGCGCCGGCGGGGACGCTTGTCTCATCGCGAGACCCCAACTCTGGGCCGAGATCGCGGAGACCTGACACACACTCGCGCTTTTTTCTTTTTTTGTGAGACAGAGTCTCGCTCTGTCACCCGGGCTAGAGTGAGTGCCGTGGCGTCAGCCTAGCTCACAGCAACCTCAGACTCCTGGGCTCAAGCGACCCTGCTGCCTCAGCCTCCCGGGTAGCTGGGACTACAGGCATGCGCCACCATACCCGGCTAATTTTTTCTATATAGATATTAGTTGGCCAATTAATTTCTTTCCATTTATAGTAGAGACGGGGTCTCGCTCTTGCTCAGGCCGGTCTCGAACTCCTGACTCTGAGCGATCTTCCAGCCTCGGCCTCCCAGAGTGCTAGGATGACAGGCGTGAGCCACCACGCCAGGCCAGCCAGGGGTGTTTTTAACCTTTATTCATCCAGACTACGATGCTGGGCCGTCTACAACTGGGAGAAAACCCTGAACTTTTAACTAAGCGATAGAACAATGTCACCCCGCACGTATTAGACGAGCAAGTCAATCTTTATTCTTGTCACAAAACCTCTTGGCAAACACGTACATTTCTCACCATCCAAAATGCATCCACGAGATCATGCGTGTGTGGTGGTCACACAAGGGAAAAACGGTAATTTAGACTGTGAACCGCTTAGGTCTCCCGGCAGAGTGCTCACTACTCCCAGCTGTATCTGTCGGCCTTTTCAGTGGCGTTAATCGTGTGACACTGTCACCAAAATTACATTAAAAGAACGTCACTAATTTTTAAACGCTAGAAGTACTCAAAGAGTCCTGTTATTGCGAAGAACACCTGGAATATTGCATTTAATCCTAAAACGGCAAGATTGCTTAAATCTTTCTACAGTCCTTTGTGCAACTGATGTAGGAAAATTAATGCTATTAGAAGAGAATGAAATAGATCAAGTTCTTATATTTTCACCTAACACTCTACTTTAAGTAACATCAATTGATATTTAAGTGACTAAAAAATAAGCCAACGTTAAATATTAACTGCACAAAATCTAAAATAAAATGGCCACATTACATCAAACTACATTATATAGATAGATAGATAGATTAAAAGCAGCTAATTAGAAGCCTTTTTAGAAATTCAAAGTTTCCGACATCATTTTCCACCATTCCATCAATTCTTCTTTCTCCTCCTCTTTCCTTTCGGAAAATGACTCCAGCTCAAAATCAACCTGAAGGGGAAAGTCAAGAACAAACATATTGTTATCAAACCACATAAGTGCCTTTAAAAACTTAAAAAGAGAAAAAGTTGTTTCAGAGCTTATAGAATAAGCTCAAGCCAGCCACCTGAATTAAGGTCAACCCTAAAAAAATCTGTTGTGATTAACAAAAAATACTTTCAGGGAGGATAAAAAAAAATCAAAAGCCATTGTGTTTAAAATGTGCTTTGGGTAAACAGCTTTGAAGACATAATTCAACAGGCCGGGCGCGGTGGCTCACACCTGTAATCCTAGCACTCTGGGAGGCCGAGGCGGGTGGATCGTTTGAGCTCAGTAGTTCAAGACCAGCCTGAGCAAGAGTGAGACCCCATCTCTCCCAAAAATAGAAAGAAATTAATTGGCCAACTAAAAATATATAGAAAAAATTAGCCGGGCGTGGTGGCGCATGCCTGTAGTCCCAGCTACTCGGGAGGCTGAGGCAGGAGGATCGCTTGGGCCCAGGAGTTTGAGGTTGCTGTGAGCTAGGCTGACGCCACAACACCCTAGCTCAGGCAACAGAGTGAGACTCTGTCTCAAAAAATATATATATATATGTATATGGTTTTTGATAGTTACTTAACATACAGAGATTTACTTACAATATGTGCTTAATACATGTTTAGTTCATGCTTAAAATTATCTTGTACGCATCATTTATTTATTTCAAACATTTACTAAGGCACGGTGCTAGAAAAAGAAAAGACACATGGAACAGAATCCCAGCTAGACTGAAATCGAGGTACCAAGGTCCGCAAATAAAAATTTAAGTGTTTAAAGTTTTATTTTCTTGGGGATCTCTTAGAAAGCTGAGAAATGCTAACACTTTCACCCTGGGTAGTATTAAATCATCCAAGGAGACTGTGGGCAAGTCACTTAACTCCATTAGGCCTTAGTTTTCTCATCTGTCAAATGGGTATCACAACAGTGCCAACCTCACAGGGCTATCATGAGTCACCTGAACGGGCCTGGCGGCGGTACGTGCTCACTTATGATCACGGGGCTCAGCAACTGCTGGCTACTCACCCGAACGGCGGGGCTGTAAGGGACCGCCACTTTCTTCGTTGTTGCCAGGTAGCCGGGGGCCGAGGCCGTGAGCTTGTAGTTCCCAGGCACGAGCAGTCTCCAGTAGTCCCCGTCCTTGGCTGTAGGAAACAGAGTGTCAGAGCACAAGGCACGTCCGTGAAACGCGTAGTTGTGCGTCCAGGGAAAGCCTCAACTTCTTCCATTCCCCACTTTCGAATTAGACACACGGGGAATTCGGGGGAATTCAGTGAAATTCTACCCAACTGGGTGTGAGTCTCTCCTCGGGCCCCATTTCTTGCAGCTGCTCTATAGACAAGAAGGCTAAGTTGTCTAACAAAGCTCCTAAAACCACGGATCTTCTAACCGGTCGGAAGTAGCAGGTGCAAAGACGGCCGACCCCAAGCAGCAGGTCAGAGCATCCCGGCCCCATGGCTCGAGACCAGACAAGTGCGGACCTGGCCCCCGGCCAAGGCTGGCCCCACCGGAATCCCTGAGCCCCGGGCAGAAGTGCAGGTTCCAAACCTCAAAATCCACGGTTCAGTCACCTGGTTTGTCTTTCTTCACCCTTTTTTTGTTTCTTCTTCTCGACACACTTCAAGGCCTCCAGGACCACGGGCGTCACGTCCCTCCCGCCTCCCTCTGCACACCAGCTCCTGCTCATCGCCCTGCCCTCGAAGACCCGGAGTGTGCTAGGCCCACTCTGCAGATTGCATTTCTTCCTACCATGTTTCCCCGAAAACAAGACAGGGTCTTATGTTTATTTTTCCTCAAGAAGACACCCTAGGGCTTATTTTCAGGACATGTGATATTTTCCCCTCAAAGTCTCAGCTTGCAGCACGCACAGGATGGCCGGGACCCGACAGGGGGAGCCGACCTTGTTGGTGGGGCTGCCTGCACCTTTCCGGTCACCTCTGGGATAGTAGCTGTCACGACGGGGCAGATGAGAAGGGCTGCTCGTGTTCTTTCCCGCTCCGCGACGACACACACGGGTTGTGCAGATGCGCTGCGTAGCCACGCCCGTCACTAGGGCTTATTTTCGGGGTAGGGCTTCTATTACGCAGCGCACATGCTTAGAAATCCTGCTAGGGCTTATTTTGTGGGTAGGTCTTATTTTTGGGGAAACACGGCACCTATTTGTCCCCTGGCTTAGATTTTCCTAAACTTTTTACATCATACAATGCAGAGAAAATAACATCTGTGCAGCACGCCACAGCTAACAGATAGAAGGCAGCGTCGTGAAGTGTTGGTTGGGAAGGCATCTAGTGGGCTGTCGATTAATATTTGTTGGCTGGGTGTAGTGGCTCACACCTGTAATCCTAGCTCTCTGGGAGGCCGAGGCGGGAGGACCGTTTGAGCTCAGAAGTTCAAGACCAGCCTGAGCAAGACCAAGATCCCATCTCTACTAAAAATAGAAAGAAATTAATTGGCCAACTAAAAATATATAGAAAACATTAGCCGGGCATGGTGGCACATGCCTGTAGTCCCAGCTACTCGGGAGGCTGAGGCAGGAGGATCGCTTGAGCCCAGGAGTTTGAGGTTGCTGTGAGCGAGGCTGACGCCACGGCACTCTAGCCCAGGCAACAGAGTGAGACTCTGTCTCAAAATAAGTAAATAAATATTTGTCAAATAAATGAGTACATCAAGTTTTAGAGGACAAATGGTAAAGATTTAGGAAAAAAAAAATCCAAACTACAGATACGAAGGTTAAGAAAGAGGCAATGTCTGAGACAGTGAGATTTGGGAAACAAATTCAAGGTTAATTCATTCCGAGGTCAAGAAAGGCCATAAAGCGTTCATAGCTTGAAAGTGTTGCCGTGGTCACTGAAAACACCCTAACAAGCAACAACTGAAATGAGCTAGGCTGACGTGTGGTGACAGGAGCAGGTAGATTTGTCAGGAAAATTCATCATTTTCCCCAAACTGGGAGAGGAACGTGGGCTCTAACCCTAGAGATAGCTGACGTCTCACCTCCACCCCATAACGTCCCGACTAACCCTGCACAACCAGGGCTGCCAGACGGTTACGTGGAGAAGTGTTCCTACCTCCTTGCAACAGTGACCTGTGCTGCCATAAACATTCGGGTGCGGGTGTCTTTGTTATAGAATGTATTTTGCTCTTTGGGGTAGATGCCTGATAGTGCTATTGCTGGGTCGAGTGGCATTTCTATTTTTAGCTCTTTGAGGTATCTGCAAATTCCTTTCCACAGAGGTTGCACTAGTTTGCAGTCCCACCAGCAGTGTAGGAGTGTGCCTGTCTCTCCACATCCTCACCAGCATTTGTTGTTTGGGGATTTTTTGATAGAGGCCAATCTCACTGGGGTTAGGTGACATCTCATGCCCATCAATTCATGAGTGGACTATTAAAATTTGGTATATGTATACAGTGGAATATTACTCAATTATAAGAAACGACAGTGATCTAGCACCTCTTATATTTTCCTGGATAGATCGTGAGCCCATTACCTGAAGTGAGGCATCACGAGATCGGAAGAATAGGCTCCACTTGTACTCGCCGTCAAATTGGCACTGACTGATCAACACTACGGTGCTCACTCACATGGTAGTAATATTCTCCAGGGATTAGGGGGTAAACTCACAACTAATGTACATGGTGAGCATTGTAGAGGGGAAGGGCATGCCTCTAACCCTCGTTTGGGTGAGGCAAAGTCATAAAATGTAACCAAAATATTTGTGCCCTCATAATATCCTGAAATTAAAAATATATATTTATATATAATTATATATATTAATATATTAATTAAAATAATATAATATATTAATATATATTGATATATATTATATATAACACATTATATATATAAATATATATATATAAATTTGTCAAATGGAGAAATGTGAGTGTATGGGAATTCCAATCTTCCTCCCACCGCGGGCTGATTCACAGCTCATTGGCGCCTCTTAGCGGAGACTGGGAAGCCGCTGGTGTTCCAACTCCAGGGAATTCACTTTCCTCTGCCCGGGAGCTGCGGTGAATCCCAGCCCGGCGGCCAAGGCCACCTGCCGCCCTCCCGGCCCTGAACACGCCACCAGCCGGCTGCCCAGCCGACCCTCCCCAGCGAGACGCGGCTGCGGGCGTCAGGCGAGAGCCCGCAGAGCGCAGCCAGGGCACCCACCGGAGGTCACGTCGTGGTCTATGCCCTCCACGGAGATGGTCGCATTGGCGATCGGGTTCCCCTGCAGGTCGCGGACGAACCCCTTGACCCCGCGGTGTATCTGTGGAGGACAAGGACACACAAAGCTCGCACCGCCGCAGAAACGGCCCGACGCCGGCCCGCATCGAGCGTCCGCTCGCTTTCCGGCAGAACACCGCAGCTTCTCCCTGTGCGGGAGCCAAACGGGCTCTAAGGGCCGCTGGATGTTTTGTGCCCTTTTCACTCTGCTTTTCCTTGAGCGGAGACATGAGACGTGACCTCCCGGAAATGACCGTCTTGTCCCGAGTCAAAGAAAGACTCTGATGTCCTCCCGTGCGATGCGGAGTCTGTGGTGTCTGTGAAGTTCTAGTCTAGCGTGTGTTGTGTTCTAGTCTGAGCACGTTTCAGTGCTTCCCCTTCCTCTACATTTGGTCACCCGCACGTCCCTTCCGCGGACACAGTCGGTCAGCAAGAACGTTCTCTTACAGCCTTAAATACTAGCTCACTCTGGGGAAAGAAGACATACGCTGTGACCACCTTGGGATTACTTTATTTTGGCTGAAAATAAGCAGCAGGAGAGAGCAGGGACGTCACACGGAATGCTGGATGCTGATTTAGAGAGAAACGGGAGAGGCGCCATCGCCAATAATCCCCTGAATTATGTCGTATCGTCAACCAGCTGTTACAAGGCAAACACAGAACAACAGCTTTTTCTTTGTTTTGAAAACACAGCCAGGCGCGGCGGCTCACGCCTGTCATCCCAGCACTCTGGGAGGCCGAGGTGAGAGCATTGCTCGAGCTCAGGAGTTCGAGAACAGCCTAAGCAAGAGCGAGACCCCGTCTCTACTAAAAATAGAAAGAAAACTAATTGGCCAACTAAAAATACATATAGAATAAAATTAGCTGGGCATGGTGGCGCATGCCTGTAGTCCCAGCTACTTGTGAGGCTGAGGCAGGAGGATGGCTTGAGCCCAGGAGTTTGAGGTTGCTGTGAGCAAGGCTGACGCCACGGCACTCTAGCCCGGGAAACAGAGTGAGATTCTGTCTCAAACAAAAAAACCTCTGCAAGAGATTTCCTCGGCCAGTCCCAGTGCTAGACCCCCAGTCACTGTGTTCCCCGAGCTGTGAACCAGCCCATGCTCGGACTCCAGGCCAGGCCTTCCATTGCTGGTCACCACCGCCGTCAGCAAGGGAGAACAGCGCAGAGCCCTGGCGGCCGGCACGGCCTTGCTCCAGCCGACTCCCTGAACTGGAAGGTTCCACGGCTCAGATGGCGTGCTGGCCTGGTAAAGTCACTCTGCTAGCTGCCTGACACGGCTCGTGTGGTAGTGTCAACACCACACGGGCGGGGCACGCGGACCTGCAGACTCCGAGAATTCTCCTTCCATGTGGCATAAAACGGGACTGCATAACTGTATCCACTTACTGCCAGCTTATGTCTACATAAATTGGTATAACCATTAATATCGGACGCACTGGATACACATCCACCCGCCGCCGTAGTATGGCAGATACTCTCCTTTTTCCTGATGGCATAAATTCACATTTCATTTTGTTTTGTGTCATGTTTTTTCTCAAGAGCTGAGAGACACCTTCAGCCGCAGCTAAGCGTGCTTTGCGCTTGCTGGGCAGAGTGACGCCCTCCTTGGCATCGGCGTTGGGAAGCCCTACGGCGCCCTCCAAGACGGCTTTCCCCAGCTCCCCACCGGGCCGGGGCCCCGCGGGCTGCCGCTGTCTGGTGTCTGCAGCCCTCGTGTCAGCGTGCCTGGCCTCCCTACCACGGAGCCTTCCCGGGGGCTTCACGGAGTGCCTGGGACACAAAAGCAGCTCGATAAATTTCTGCTGAAAAACGTGTAAATAAAGCGGGAAGTATGTATTCAGCAGGCGCTCTTTGAAGAGCGCCTCTACGTGGAGAACGCACCAAGTAGCCGCACCTTACTGCTTCTGCCCCAAACACGCGGTCTGGCTGACTTTGCAGCTGGGAGATCTCCCCCACCACGCTGCCCCCAAGGAGGCGTCCTCCCAGGGCTGCCCTGGGGCCCCCGCGGCTGACCACCTGGGTTCTTGCTGTTGAGAAACAGGACCCCCGTTTCTCCACACGTCCCCCGTGGCGGCTCCCAGTGGGCAGTCACGGACCACAGACCTGCGACGAAGGAATAGTGAGCCACCACTGACACCTGCTTCCAAATAGCGCCCTCCTTCCAGGCCAGGTGGGTTCCCTTGACACCTCTCACGAGACTACGGTAAATGTCTGTGCCCGAGAACGGTTCACCTGCGCCAGGCAGCTAATGAGCGGGTTTCTGTGCAGAGAACGGGTTTACCTGCGCCAGGTAGCTAATGAGAGAGTTTTTGTGCAGAGAATGGGTTCACCTGCTCCAGGTAGCTAATGAGAGAGTTTTTGTGCAGAAAAGGGGTTTACCTGCGCCAGGTAGCTAATGAGAGAGTTTTTGCGCAGAGAACGGGTTCACCTGCTCCAGGTAGCTAATGAGAGAATTTTTGTGCAGAGGATGGGTTCACCTGCTCCAGGTCACTAATGGCGAGTTTTTATGCAGAGAACAGGTTTACCTGCGCCAGGCAGCTAATGAGCGGGTTTCTGTGCAGAGAATGGGTTCACCTGCGCCAGGTAGCTAATGAGAGAGTTTTTGTGCAGAGAACGGGTTTACCTGCGCCAGGTCGCTAAGGAGCGAGTTTTTGTACAGAGAATGGGTTCACCTGCTCCAGGTAGCTAATGAGAGAATTTTTGTGCAGAGGATGGGTTTACCTGCGCCAGGTCGCTAATGAGCGAGTTTTTGTGCAGAGAACAGGTTCACCTGCTCCAGGTAGCTAATGAGAAAATTTTTGTGCAGAGAACGGGTTCACCTGCTCCAGGTAACTAATGAGTGAGTTTTTGTGCAGAGAACGGGTTTATCTTTGCCAGGTAGCTAACGAGCAAGTTTTTGTGTCAGAGAACTGGTTTGTGTCAGAGCAGGTTCACCTGCTCCAGGTAACTAATGAGGGAGTTTTTGTGCAGAGAATGGGTTTATCTTTGCCAGGTAGCTAATGAGCGAGTTCTTGTGCAAAGAACTGGTTCACCTGCTCCAGGTAGCTAATGAGAGAGGTTTTGTGCAGAGAACAGATTTATCTTTGCCAGATAGCTAATGAGAGAATTTTTGTGCAGAGAACCGGTTTACCTGTGCCAGGTAGCTAAGGAGGGAGTTTTTGTGCAGAGAACGGGTTCGCCTGCTCCAGGTAGCTAATGAGCAAGTTTTTGTCCAGAGAATGGGTTCACCTGCTCCAGGTAACTAATGAGCGAGTTCTTGTGCAGAGAACAGGTTCACCTGCTCCAGGTAGCTAATGAGAGAGGTTTTGTGCAGAGAACAGATTTACCTGGGCCAGGTAGTTAATGAGCGAGTTTTTGTCCAGAGAACAGGCTTACCTGCTCCAGGTAGCTAATGAGCAAGATTTTGTGCAAAAAACGGATTTATCTTTGCCAGGTAGCTAATGAGCAAGTTTTTGTACAGAGAACAGGTTTACCTGGGCCAGGTAGTTAATGAGCGAGTTTTTGTGCAGAGAACAGGTTTACCTGGGCCAGGTAGTTAATGAGCGAGTTTTTGTTATCCTCCCAATAGCTCTTCAGCGTCTCTTCAGGTGGGAACTTCTCGCAGCTGAGCTCCACGGTGATCTCGAAGCAGTTGCTGCTGAGGTAGTTGAAGTCCTGCATCCCTGCAAGGCACAAAGGGGGGTCGACCCTCGCAGGCGGGCAGGGACGCCCCGCGCAGGCCCCTCTGAGGCAACGGGAACAGGTACAGACACCCCACCCGGGGCACCTGGGGGCTGCGGGACACCTCCAGGACATCTGCTCTGAGACACGGAACAGAACCCTAGAGAGAGTCCCATCACCTGAAATGGGAACACGTGCGAGGGGCTGGGCCGCAGGTCCTTGCTCCCGCCCACCTGCAGAGAAGCCGGACTAGCACAGAGCGAGGACGCTCGCTTGCTCCCCGAGGCCAGGATTTGAAAAGCAATGTCGCTAACGACATTCAGTTTAGGCCGGGCGCGGTGGCTCACACCTGGCATCCCAGCACTCTGGGAGGCCCAGGCGGGAGGATCACTCAAGGTCAGGAGTTCGAGACCAGCCTGAACAAGAGCAAGACCCCGTCTCTACTAAAAATAGAAGGAAATTAGCCAAAAACCTAAAAATAGAAAAAAATTAGCCGGGTATGGTGGCGCATGCCTGTAGTGCCAGCTACTCAGGAGGCTGAGGCAGGAGGATCACTTGAGCCCAGGAGTTTGAGGTTGCTGTGAGCGAGGCTGACGCCACGGCACTCACTCTAGCCCAGGCAACAGAGTGAGACTCTGTCTCAAAAAAATAAATAGATAAATAACGTTCAGTTTGCACTTTCCCAGTGAACACCTTCCGCTCATTTCCTGCGCCTCTTGGATCAGCATCCCGGTCAAACACACCACAAAAACGAGACTGCGCGCGGTGATTATCCGTGCAGAAAGTGCACGCCGGCGGAAGAACTCTGGGTTCGGTCTCCTCCCAACTGTGGGGACTGAAGGCTCTGGTCTAGGTCACTCCCTAATCTGCATGGTCCTTGCCGTCAACGCGCCACCCACCGCGGCAGGGCCAGAGGGCGGGGGACTCACCTCCGGGCACGCTGTACCACGCGCCGCCGTTGGTGGTCCCGTCCACGAAGCTGCTGTCGTCGTCGCTCTTGCGGCAGGGCGGCCGGCCGGGGTCGGACATGACGGGGTTGAAGGCCGAGTAGGCGCGCGCCAGGCTCCGGAAGACGGCGTCGTCGGGACAGGAGCTGTACTCATGGACGCTGCCTGCAAAGCAAGCCGCTGGGGCTCGGGGAACAGACCACGGGCTGGGGAGCGCCGGCGTGGGGCACGGCCGTGCGGTTTCTAGCCTAGCCTCGGCGGGGCGGGGCAGAGGCTCGGGTACAAAACAGCCACACCCGGCTTTTAGCTCCTGTCACCTCCACTTCTAACACTGCAGGGCAGCGTCTAGGGGGAACACACGTTCCACTTGGGACTCGACAGGTTCCCAGAAACAGACTCGAGGTCATAGCACGCTGGGAGGCTGCCAAGAAAACTTCCATCCTTAACATCTCTAATTTAAAAGGACGCACCCGTACCGACCCGACAGCCACTGTGAGCCACTCTCACACTGCTGTTCAGCATCCGAGTCTATTTTTTTTTTTTAATCTCCCATGTGTATTGTAAAATAAATACTATAGGCCGGGTGTGGTGGCTCACGCCTGTCATCCTAGCACTCTAGGAGGCCGAGGCGGGAGAATCGCTCGAGGTCAGGAGTTGGAGACCAGCCTGAGCAAGAGCGAGACACCGTCTCTACTATAAATAGAAAGAAATCAGCTGGACAACTAAAAATATATATAGAAAAAATTAGCCGGGCATGGTGGCACATGCCTGTAGTCCCAGCTACTTGGGAGGCTGAGGCAGGAGGATTGCTTGAGCCCAGGAGTGTGGAGGTTGCTGTGAGCGAGGCTGACGCCACGGCACTGTAGCCCGGGCGACAGACCGAGACTCCGTCTCAGAAAAACAAACAAATGACATACTCGGGCGCCCTACACTCTTACTCATGCCCTGCACACGGCGCCAGGCCCACCGGGGCCGCCGCCCACAGCACCACGGGCCCCACCCAGCCGGCGTCTGGCGCAGGCCGGCGGGGACGGGCGGGGACCCACCGCTGCGCGTCTCGTCGTAGGGGTAGTTGGCCACCACGTCTCCGCCGTGCAGGTTGGCGGACAGCACGAAGGGCACGTCCATGATCCAGTGGATGACCGCCTTGGTCTCGGGCGCCAGCTGCACAGGGGCGGAGAGCAGAGGGTCAGGGGCGGGACAGTCGCTCGCGGCCCGCGACAGGCAGGACGGGCCAGGCCAAGAGAGACGGTCGGGAGCCAGCCACGCGGAGCCACGCCGCGGTTGTTTCCATCACAAAAAATAAAAGGTTTCTGCACGAGCCCAGCCTGTCTTTCTCGAATATGTAATAAAAAAACTATTGTGCCCGGCCGGGCGCGGTGGCTCACGCCTGTAACCCTAGCTCTCTGGGAGGCCGAGGAGGGAGGATCGCTCAAGGTCAGGAGTTCAAGACCAGCCTGAGCAAGAGTGAGACCCCGTCTCCACTATAAATAGAAAGAAATTAATTGGCCAACTAATAAATATATAGAAAAAATCAGCCGGGCATGGTGGCGCATGCCTGTAGTCCAGCTACTCGGAGGCTGAGGCAGGAGGATCGCTTGAGCCCAGGAGTTTGAGGTTGCTGTGAGCAAGGCTGACGCCACAGCACTCACTCTAGCCTGGGCAACAGAGTGAGACTCTGTCTCAAAAAAAAAACAACACTATTACTTCAATAGCATTGAAATTCCCTTCAAAGCTCTTTGCGGGCTGCCAGGCTTTTATTTTTCCCTTTTTCTCTTTGCAGCTGGAAAACCAGGGCGTGGACCACTGACAAGTTTTTGCTGTGCCCTCCCGGCAGGGGCGAGCCGGCAAGGTTTGCTTATGCAGAAGAGTGATGGTCTGCGTGGGAAGGCCACTCTGGAGGAAGCCGGGGAGGTCGGACAGAGCTGGGAGAGGCCGGCACAGGGCTGAGCTGGGGGCTACTGCACCGGTCCCAGCAGGAGGCCTGGGGGCCTCCGTGGGGGGAGTCAGCCCATCCTGAAGGCCGGCACTGACCTCCGAGCTCCAGCCCTCCCAGCTCCGACCTCCTCGGGCACGGCCGCCACCCCCGCGCTCCGACCTCACTCGGGCACCCCTCGCTGTGACTCGGCCCTTAGTTAGGCCACGTCCCCCCCCCGGGCTGAGGGCAGACCCGGCAACCTCCGTGCCCCTACCTTTGTGTTTTCGTCCACGATCTTCCTCATGTTTTTCAGCAGGTGGTTGTTCGGGCCCCCTTCCTTCTCGTTGGCATAGACAATCCTGTCCAGGTCCGGGAAGTTCCGGTTCAGGTCTATTCCCTGCGCGTTGCTGCGACCCACGAACCAGTCCTTGAGCTCACCGGGCTGAAGAGCAAAACCACAGGGGAAACCGCCAGTCGTTCACCGTCACCGACGGCGCCGCTGACGGCTAACAGCTCTCTCTGTCGATGCTCTAAAATAATGCACAAGACTTTTTTTTTTTTTTGAGACAGAGTCTCAGTCTGTTGCCTATGGCATCAGCCTAGCTCACAGCAACCTCTAACTGCTGGGCTCAAGCGATCCTCCTGCCTCAGCCTCCCGAGTACCTGGGACTACAGGCATGTGCCACCATGCCCGGCTAATTTTTTCTATACATTTTTAGTTGGCCAATTAATTTCTTTCTATTTATAGTAGAGACGGGGTCTCGCTCTTGCTCAGGCTGGTTTTGAACTCCTGACCTCGAGCGATCCGCCCGCCTCGGCCTCCCAGAGTGCTGGGATTACAGGCGTGAGCCACCGCGCCTGGCCTTTCCACGGTACCTTTTCTGTGTTTAGACACACAAACACTCTCCACTGTGTCTCAGTCGCCTGGCGTGCTCAGCACAGCAGGCGTGCACCCTGGGAGCAGGGGCTGCCCACCTGGTCTGGGTAAGCGTGTTCTGCGACGTTCGCGCCACGGCGAAATCACCTGATGGCGCATTTCTCAGCATATGTCCCGGTTGCTAAGCAACACGTGAATGTATTTGTTACAGGTATTTTGAAAATATTTTCAGTGAAAACGTTTTGAACGGTGTTTTAAATATTCAATGAACAGCACTTTAGTAATAGTAATAATGTTTAAGAGATATTTGTCATCATATTGCAAAAAGGTCAGTGCATATATTCATAGCAACAGACGACCTGTTTCCAAACCACGCGATTCTATAATTAGATTGGAGTAGAATGTAGATGGCCTCTGTGAGTCACAGCAACCTGTTTTTTTTTTTTAATAGTCAAAAGAATACATGAATAAGATTAGAAGCTTACAATGAATAGGACATGAGTTACTTATGTGTTTAGGTAACATGTCTCCCTTTTCTACTCTTCATGGAAAAACATGGGTTCTAGAACAGAAGCTCTGGGGCTTTATGATTTGAGGAGTTTCTGTTTAATTTAAATCCTTCACGTCACTAATGGTACAACCCGGAAAATTTTAAAATTTCCAACATATTTAGTTTTATTTTATGATGTGAATTTTCTTGTTTTACTATTAAATTATATCACATGGTACAGACATATTTCCCATATTTTTTAAATCATGTAAGCTTAGATACCTTAGACGATGAGGAATAAAAATCTATACGAAAGAAAAAAGCAATAATAATCTTCTTCCCACCTGTCTTACGATTCTGAATATCACCTTAAAATATTAAATAATTTAATTGTATATGATACTAGAATCTTTCTCTTATAACTTTAGAAATTACATCAATGTTACACTTACTTACAGACATTCACTATCGGGGTTTCTTACAATGTCAATGGATCTTTTTACCTGTAGATAAACATACTAAATATTTACTTTAATGTGTCCCCATAAAATAAGAAAATTATTGCAAAATATAGAAAACAGAAAATATAATGTTCCTCAAACCATCCAATCAAAATGGAAACACACACCATATATATTCTCTTCAAAAGTTATTAATTTCAGCCAGGCGCGGTGGCTCACTCCTGTAATCCCAGCACTCTGGGAGGCCGAGGCGGGCGGATCGCTCAAGGTCAGGAGTTCAAAACCAGCCTGAACAAGAGCGAGACCCTGTCTCTACTAAAAATAGAAATAAATTAATTGGCCAACTAAAAATATAGAGAAAAAATTAGCTGGGCATGGTGGTGCGTGCCTGTAGTCCCAGCTACACGGGAGGCTGAGGCAGGAGGATTGCCTGAGCCCAGGAGTGTGAGGTTGCTGTGAGCTAGGCTGGAGCCACGGCACTCTAGCCTGGGCATCAGAGTGAGACTCTGTCTCAAAAAAAAAGTTGTTAATTTTTAGCTTGTCTAAAAGCCAAGTTGCACTAAACTGTAGTCAGGAGGTACGGCCTTGCTGTCTGCCTAACTCCATTCATCCCACACAGGGCGGGCAGGCGAGCGTCCCCTGGCCCACGTCTTTCTCCCTGCATCCAGCAGAGGGCGCCGCGATGCCGGCTCCGCCGCGCTTGGCTCTGCAGGTGGACAGGGGCTGCTGTCACACTCCTGGGACTTGGGCAGAAAACCCGCCTGGCCACAAAGGATGGTGAGTAAATAGAATTCACTTAACGACATGAACAAAGCAGCAATCGACAAGCTTTCTCATCTGGCATCTGCTGAAGAAACTCACCCACCGTCCCTTGCTTTGAGCCCTTTGCCACTCACGCCCCGCCCCCTCGCTCACCTGCAGGGTCCGGGTGCAGGTGTGCTCATTCCCAGACTCCCGCAGACGTGCCCGAGGGGCAGGGCCCGCCCCCTCGCTCACCTGCAGGGTCCGGGTGCAGGTGTGCTCATTCCCAGACTCCAGCGGACGTGCGCGAGGGACAGGGCCCGCCCCCCACGCTCACCTGCGAGGCGGCCTTCTCGAAGCGGCCGGGTGCTCACCTGCGAGGCGGCCTTCTCGAAGCCGTCGGGGTTCAGGGAGGGCATGATGTGGATGCGCGTGCTGTGCACCAGGTCCGCGATGGTCTCGTTCCCCTCCTGGTACTCTCTGCA
Source organism: Mirza zaza (assembly GCA_008750895.1). Lineage (NCBI taxonomy): Eukaryota > Metazoa > Chordata > Mammalia > Primates > Cheirogaleidae > Mirza > Mirza zaza. The sequence continues at coordinate 15,774 of VSMD01064436.1, read as the reverse complement.
CAGGTACTGGGCCAGCAGGATGAGCAGCTCCCGCCCCACCGCCTCGTTGCCGTGCATGTTCCCGACGTACTTGAACTCCGGCTCACCTGGACGGCCAGAAGCAGACGGGAGGGAGACGTTTCCATGGCATCAGGGAGAAGGCAGGCGACAGGCGGTGTGGAACAGATTGCACACCTGGTGATCTGCTAGGACCGCCGTGGCTCCCCGAAAATAAGACCTGCCCATACAACAAGCCCCAGCAGGATGTCTGAGCACGTGCGCCATAGAAGCCCCACCCTGAAAATCAGCCCTAGTGACGGGCGTGGCTGCGCAGCGCGTCTGCACAACCCCTGCATGTCGTCTCGGAGCGGGAAAGAAGACGGGCAGCCCTTCTCATCTGCCTTGTCGTGACAGCTGCTATCCCAGAGGTGACCGGAAAGGTGCAGGCAGCCCCACCAACAAGGTCAGCTCCCCCTGTCGGGTCCCGGCCATCCTGTGCGTGCTGCAAGCTGAGGCTTTGAGGGGAAAATAGCACATCCCCTGAGAATAAGCCCTGGGGTGTCTTCTTGAGGAAAAATAAATACAAGACCCCGTCTTATTTTGAGGGAAACGCAGTAGCTGACAGCTTCTCCTCGCTTCAGAAGGGACACCTGAGAAATGGGCCTCAGACATGGACATGCTCGGATGCAGCCTTCGACCCTGCTATTCCGCCCTCCCCAGCCACCCCGACGTGGACTGAGTCACGTCCCCAAACGCGTGTGTCGAGACTAACACCCCACGCGACCGTGTTAAGGGAGGAATATGGTTAAATGAGGTCCCCGTGGTGGGGTCCTGATCCAATAGGGCTGGTGACCCCACAGGACGAAGGTGACACCGGAGATCTCCCTCCTCCACACAGAGGAAAGCCAGGCGCGGACGCAGCAAGCGGCAACGCCTGGATGGGAAGCCCACAGAGTCAGGCCTGCGGCGCCCGGGCCGAGCTCCTGCCTCAGAGCCGCGGGAAAGCACATCTCTGCCGCGGGCCGGGCGGCCTGTGGGATTTCTCTGCAGTGGCTGACCCGAGCAGCCCGCCCGCCCAGTCAGTGATGATGACGCAGCTCGAGTGGATCAGACCTGCCCTGTGCGTGTTTTCTCCCTCGGCCCGCACCAAACGCCTGCAAGTGTCAGTGCCGTTGTCCACCGCCACCTTACAGACGGGCAAGCTGGAGTTCAGACGGAGTCACAAGCCTGCCATGGCTATCGGCCACTGCGGCACGGGTGTCGACTGTCGGCGACAGCCACAGATGAACCGAGCGTCGACTGTAGCCGACAGCCGTGATATGAAGGCGCACAGCCGAGCGTCGACTGCAGGCGACAGCCACAGATGAACCGAGCGTCGACTGAAGCCGACAGCCGTGATATGAAGGCGCACAGCCGAGCGTCGACTGCAGGCGACAGCCACAGAGGAACCGAGCGTCGACTGTAGCCGACAGCCGTGATACGAAGGCGCACAGCCGAGCGTCGACTGTAGTCAACAGCCGCAGATGAACCGAGAGTCGACTGTAGCTGATATGAAGGTGCACAGCTGAGCGTCGACTACAGATGACAGCCACAGATGAACTGAGCGTCGACTGTAGCCAACAGCCGTGATATGAAGGTGCACAGCCCAGTGTCAACTACATTCGACAACCACAGATGAACACACACAGCCACTGTAGCCGACAGCCGTGATGTGAAGGCGCACAGCCGAGCGTCGACTGTAGTCGACAGCCACAGATGAACACGCACAGCAACTTTAGCTGACAGCTGCGATATGACTTTTCTAATTTTTCATTTATCAAAATAATTGTGAACATTTAAAAATAACGTAATGAAAACATATATGTCCGTGTTACCTGTTCTGATCTACATGACAAGTAAAGCTGCCTGGAAAGTGAAACAAGCCTTCAGTGCTTTCAAGCTTTCCTCGTCACACAGGAGCAAGACGGACGCGTCGTTGATCACAGCACAGACCACCGTGCAGACTGTGGGTGTGGCTGTGGGCGAGGTGTCCCGCTGGCCAGCGCGGGACCCAAGCAGTTAATGGGTTATTAATCCCCAATACATTAACGGGTTGTAGAATTATTGATGCACAGCCCGTGAAGCCAGGACTCAGCGCTGGCCCTGCGGGAAGCTGGCGCTCTGTGATCTGGCTCTGGTTGTGATATTTCCCAGTAACCGCAGGGATCGAGAGAGCCGAACGCACGGTTCACACCCAGCCCCGGTCCTCCCGGCTGCCCTGGGCAAGCTTTTCCGTCACCCACGGCTCCGCCTCCCCACCTGGAGAACAGAGGTGACAGCAGAGCCTGCCTCCTACGGAAGCTACCACAAGAACTAAGCAAAATAATGAACATAAATGCTTGGAACCATGCCTGGCAAATAGCAAAGTGCTCTGTGTTTGCCATAATTATCTTTTTTTTTTTTTTATTTGAGACACAGTCTCACTCTGTTGCCCGGGCTAGAGTGCCGTGGCGTCAGCCTAACTCACAGCAACCTCAGACTCCTGGGCTCAGGCGATCCTCCTGCCTCAGCCTCCCGAGTAGCTGGGACTACAGGCATGCGCCACCATGCCTGGCTAATTTTTTCTATACATTTTTAGTTGTCCAATTAATTTCTTTTTTTTTTTTTTTTTTTTTTTTTTTTTTTAGTAGAGCTAGGGTCTCGCTCTTGCTTGGGCTGGTCTCCGACTCCTGAGCTCAAACGATCCTCCCGCCTTGGCCTCTGAGAGTGTTAGGATCACAGATGTGAGCCACCGTGCCCGGCCTATAATTGTCTTTATTATTATTATTACATCGCATTATCTTGTTGCTGTGAGGTGCTTTGCCACACATAATCTGATTCTCTCAGCAGCCCACTCACATGTGGAAGGCAGACACTGGTGCTCTCTTTATGGCACAAATGCAGCCCAGAGAGGACACTTTTGCCGAGGGGCTCAGAACTCTGACCAAGTCGCCGTCACCCGCGTGAGCTGCTCTCCGTGGCGTTTTAGGGACAGTGATGACATTGCACAGCCACTCTGTGACCTTAACCAGCCCTGCGGTCCTGCCCCTTTCTGCTTCTTCCCTCCCTGGGCCGTTTCTGCGGTGGGAGGCTCCCCCGTTCACGAACCGCTAGCATGCTCACTCTCGGTGTGAGAGAGGAGCTCACGACTATTCTCCTGGAAACACGTTATCCGAGCACCCTTTGCAGGAGGCTCCCGGCTTCGGGATTTGAGTGGCTGCTCACCCCGGATCCGTGTCCTCATGTCACCTTGCGGCCTGAGCTGGGCTAATCTTAATCTCAGGGTCAGCCGGAGCAGGGTCAGGGCTATTCCCAGCCCTCGCTGTGCTTGGAGGGAGACTCTCTGCTAAAACTGCCCCCTGGGGACATGCCCAGAAGGCACGAGAAAAGGCGTTTCCTTGGCTTCTGATTTTGAAAGTGACAACCTTCTTCCTTTGTATTAATCCCATGCGCTTATATCTTTCCTCGTGCCTTGCTCTGCCTGGGGCACAGGAGAAACTGCAGCATCCCGGTAGAGGAAGAGAGAGCCCAGGCGGCACCAGAGGGATATTAGAAGCCCGCTTTGCACGGTCACTGGGGAATGTCGCACTGCGGGATGTGTTCTGGTTCTGCTCCTTTACCCTAACCGCGTTGAGGCTTCAAACCATTCGAAAAGGCTTGGCCCACGACCCAAAAGTACAGTGAAAATTTTTATTACTTCTCTGGGCTTAAATTTTTTTTAATTGTTTAAAGGAGAAATACCAAATTCACGGTCCCTTAGCCAAACTTGCCCCCCAGGTGTTTGGTTTGGCTGCCACAGTGCATTCTGCATTTGGATTTGAATGTGCTGGGGTAGGACACGCGCCTCCCGGTTCTGCCACAGGCCCCTTGGCCATGCTGCCCGCTCCTTCACACGCTCACATATATATGCACGTGCACACACGCACACACGTGCACACATGCACACACATATATACACACACATGCACATGTGCACACGTGCACACACATATATACACACATGCGTGCACACACGCAAACACATATGCACACAAACACATGCACGCACACACATGCACACATGCAGACACGTGTACATGCGCACACATGCACACACGTCGCCCTCACACACTTCCCATCGTGGACACACACAGCTTCCTCGGAGCACGTCTGGTCTGGGCTCGGTTCCTTGACTGCTCCGGAGCCGCCGTGGAAGACACGCACTGACCCGTGTGACCGCCTGTGTGACTGAACCCCCTCGCCCCAGACCGTGGCCGTCATCCCGGCGGCACCTGCGCGCTCTCTGCGTGTCCCGTGTCCCGCGTGCCGGCCAGGCCCAGATCTCGGCGAGGGCGCAGGGAACACGCTCCGCCCATTCCCCAGCAAATGAGCAAGGGACGTCTCGCTTCCACCCCGCCCCAGCGGCACTGGCCGCAGAGCTCGCCCTAGAGCAGGTCAGCCCGGCCGCCGGACCTTTCTGGAAGAAAGGCTTGACCGGGGCCGCGAGGATGGAGCCTCGGAGGCCTCCGTGGCCTGGTGCTCTCGGGAGTCCAGCCCGGAGGAAGCGTCCTCCCTGGGAAGGACACTGGGCTGTGAGCAGTGGCTCCCGGGGAGAGGCCTGGTCTCCATGGTGACGGCACAGCCTCCCGGGGAGAGGCCTGGTCTCCATGGCGGCGGCACAGCCTCCCAGGCGAGCACTCGAGGCTGCTCCTGTCACGAGTCTCAACGGCAGACTCTGAAGATTCGCCTGCAGAATCCGCGATCCACACATGGGGCTGGAACTGGAGACTCTGGACTCTGTGGGCCGTCCCTGAGCCCACAAATCCTTTTCCTTCCATTTATAATATATTTTGATAGAACGTTTATATTTTTCACATTCAAAAAATAGAAACAATGAGAAGAGTGGCACTGCTTTACATTTTCTGTAAATGTCTCTGATGCCTGACGAATTAGATGGCATGAGAATTTTTGTGTCTGCTTCCTCATTCCATCTATTGTGATAAATTGGCTTCTTTGAAGAAAGTGAAGAAAAGCCAGTTACGTGGTTGGAAGAAAGGGGTATCTTAACAGCTTTTTCAGATTATTGTGAATATTTTTCTCTGATACGATATCGATACTCAAGTAGTTTTTTCGAGATTAATTGCTATGTGGAGCTGAACCATTTCAATGAACTCTTCGTTTTCTCTTACATTAAAATCTATTGGCGTTTCTTGCAAAAATAAAAAAAAAAAAAAAAAGGAGGGGCAGCTTTTTATCTCCGCTGGATTTTCTTTCCTGCGGCTGGAAGGGCACAGGAAAGGGTTCACGGCGGGCTGGTGGACAGACGGCACCTGCCTTTCCGTTCACGGTGTTTGCACAGAGCAAGCCCGGGCGGGCAGGTCGCGGCTGCCAGGTGGGTCGCTGGGCGCGGCAGCAGCTGGTGACGCACGCACCTGCCGTCCCAGCGCCCGCTCCTAGCAACGGGGGACAAGGCAGGAAGCGAGCCTAGGACGGGGGGGCGGTTGTCTCCACGTGCCTCTCGCTTCCCTCGGGCGCCGATCCGTTCTCCTCTTTACACAGCGACCCCGCGTGCCTGGCCTCGAGACGAGGCACCCTCGTGTCCACGCAGGTTGCGTTGCGTGGGCTCAGGAAATTCCGCCTCCCTGTGGCGCCGACTTTCCCGCAGTCACGCGGCTGTCAGTGCTCCAGTCACGTGGCCTGTCACACGCCCGTCAGCCGAGCCATCATTCAGGGACAGCCGCTGCACGCACAGAACCCGGCCCGGGCGGCCACGTGCCCACCTGTGCGTCAGCATCACAGAGCGGCCCTCGAACCTGGTCGGACGTGCGTCCTCACCAGAGCAAGAAAGAATGACGTCTAAGCTTCAAAAATAACATCCGCAGGCTTAACGGAGTCAGCGATAACCACCCTAACCAGGCATAGTGACACCCGCCTGTAGTCCCAGCTCCCAGAGAGGCGGGGAGGCCGAGGCAGGAGGATCGCTTGAGCCCAGGAGTTTGAGGCCAGCCTGGGCAACACAGCCAGAGCCTATCTCGGAAAGGAAAGAAAAGGAAAGGAAAGGGAAAAAGGAAAAAGGAAAGGAAAGGAAAGGGGAAAGGGAGAAGGGGAAAGGGAGAAGGGGAAAGGGAGAAGGGGAAAGGGAGAAGGGGAAAGGGAGAAGGGGAAAGGGAGAAGGGGAAAGGGAGAAGGGGAAAGGGAGAAGGGGAAAGGGAAGGGAAGGGAAGGGAAGGGAAGGGAAGGGAAGGGAAGGGAAGGGAAGGGAAGGGAAGGGAAGGGAAGGGAAGGGAAGGGAAGGGAAGGGAAAATAACTCCATAAATTCCAAACCAGAGCAGGCAAGCGATTCTCGGGCCAAACTTGTAACTATCAACACGCCCCAATTATGAAATAGTAGGATTAGAAACAACCAAATCAGTGAAAAGCAACTTACAGACATTTCTATGCCTCAAAAATAAACTGCTAATGTTTAACACCCCAGAAATCCGCACCGATGCGGGTGAGGCCTGAGGGGAGTTGCCCAGGTCCGAAAACGGTGAGGGCATCCGTGCCTTGACGTGATGGGAGAGTCCCGGGTCAGAGGGCCCCAGCCCAGCAGGCAGACCCTGCAGGAAATGGCCAAAAAAACAGACAGCAGTAAAAACCAATATTGCCTGCCTTCCCCACAAAAAAGAAAATTTACTTTTTCTCCCTTAGGTATCCTCACGCTCAGTCTGTTCCACCTGTCCAGAGTCTTTCCCTCTTGGAGACAGGTGGGCACACCTGTCACCTGTCTCCACCTGCCGGGCACGGCACTTGCTCAGCTGACGGGGTCCCAAAAGCCCTTCGAACCTCAGCCTCGATCACTCAGTGACCTCCAAGGGAAGGAAGCGGCAGGGAAAATACACGAAGGAAAATAAAATTACAAATGCAAAAATGGGTTGTAAGTTGTGAAATTCTACGTTAAGAAGTGGAACGTCGTTATTTAGGGGAAGAAGTAGGCTAAGGGTATTTTAAGAAGGAACTTGATTATAGTAACCGGATTCTCCCGTCTTTCACCCTGAAAATAGAGGCGAAACTCGCACCGAGATGAATCTATTCTTCCTCCCACGTCAGATGTCTGCCAAAGCAGAAGGCCCTAACTCACATGCAAGGTGCACATTTGACTCACTGGTGACATAACGCTTAGAGCTGGTTGACAGTTTCAAAATACCACTACCTGGTGCAAATGACAACCAGAGCATATTGCTGGACAACGGCAGTATTCAAAAATCAAACCCCATCTCTCAAAGATAGCGTGACAAAATGTGCACACAAGTGCTGATTCTCAGAGACAGACGGATGGGCCGTCCGTGCAGGACTATCGCTGACTTGACGTGACCCGCAAACCGCTCTGCAAGCTGGAAACATGGACAGGTGAGCAAATGGCCTTTGAACCAGCGACCTTCATCCCTCGGTGGTAAACCTGGGCGAACACATTGGGGCTGCCGATTGCTCCCACCTGTTTGACATCCTCACCTGTGGCAGCCATAAATTGTTCCTGCAGGACAGAACCCAGCAAGTTGCCCAGAACTTGTCACAGGAACGTCACTAGTTGGCTCGTGGTTTAGTGCATCTGAGCAGCCAGAAATGCTGAGCGTACCCCTAAGGGAGATGCGAATTTCCAGGGGTCCAGTGAACAATAAAAGGGATGGGAATGGCCATAAAAATAGATCCCTCTCTTACTAAGTGGTGCATGAAATGAATTCAAAAGTGCCGGGTCCCCCTTAGAGATCGTTGACCGTGTGTGGAGTTGTATCGTGCTAGATTTTATGAACAGGCAAGAGAAGAAGTACCCGAGTCATTTAGAGAAGAGCCAGGGTGTGGGGAATTATCACGCAAAGACGCGATGATAGCACTGACACAAAATAACAGTCGCTGTTGGAATCTCGAAGGCAAAAAGAGGATCGAAAACAAGTTACGGGCTATTACAATAGAATATGATACTGATGTTCAAAATTACTTTCAAGGGGCAAAGCCGTCAAGAGTAACACTGCAGTGAAACGTTAGAAGGGAGGGAGGGAAGCCAAGATGAGGGAGAAGAATTTACAAAGTGTTTGCAAAGGAAATCACAGTGTGGAAGCATTTGATAGCGATACCCTCTCCTCTCACTTTTTCCTTCAGAGTGATATTTACCATACAGCGAGACCAACAGGACATCTTGAAAGTGACGTCTTGCTCCATCTGATCTTAATGGGCAGGTTGGAATGCATTACAGAACTGTTCTGCTGAGACGTACCACAGAATTGTTTTTAAAAATATTATATATTTGCCATTAGTATAATTTTAAAGTTCTCTTATATATGACATCTAGAATGTTCCTTCTAATTATAAATGTCAGAGTTCCAATATTAACGGAAATGCCTTAACTTTTTCTTTTCTTTTTTTTTTCTTTTTTGCCAAGGATGGAATTATGACTTTATTACAACCTGAACTGACAGCCGATTCATAAAAATGAATGACATTCTATATCATAACAACTCATAGACTGTTCAGAATGGGTTTCCTTTTAATTTTAATTTTTTTTTATTTCAAGAAAATATGAGAGTACCAACATTTTGGCTGCTTTTTACACCTTTGCCTCTCCCTAGCGAGGGTTAGAGGTTTGCCCTCCCCCTCCACAATGCTCACCTCATCCCTCAGATGTGGGTCTACCCCCGACCCCCGACCCCCAATGAGCACCACCACCCTGTGAGCACCACGGTGTTGATCAGTCAGCACCAATGTGATGGCAAGTACGTGTGGAGCCCATTCTTCCCATCTCGTGTCACCTCACTTTGGATAATGGGCTCAAGCTCAATCCAGGATAGATGAGCGGTGCTAGCTCGCTGTCGCTTCTTAGAATTGAGTAATCTTCCATTGTGAACATATATCAAATTTTAATGCTCCACTCATGAGTTGACGGGCACTTGGGTTGTTTCCACGCCCTTGCCCTCACTTTTTGAAATGGAAATGTGTGACGCCTTCATAAAAGCACGCGAGAAACTTTGTGCAAATGCCCGTGCGCAGCGGCATGCTGGCAAATGTTCAGCACCCAGCTCTGGCTTACAGCGAGGCAATACAGTGAGACCCCCATATCTTCAAAAGATAGAAAAATTAGCTGGCCATCCTGTGGTCCCAGCTACAGGACAGGAGGCTGAGGCAGGAGGACCTCTTGAGCCCAGGAGTTGGAGATTGCTGTGAGCTGGGCTGACACCACTGTGCTCTAGCCAGGGTGCTGGAGTGAGAGTCTGAGGAAAGGGAAAGGGAAAGAGAAAGGGAAAGGGAAAGGGAAAGGGAAGGGAAGGAAAGAAGGGAAAGAGAGAGAGGGAGGGAGGGAGGGGAAGGAAGGAAGGAAGGAAGGAAGGAAGGAAGGAAGGAAGGAAGGAAGGAAGGAAGGAAGGAAGGAAGGAAGGAAGGAAGGAAAGAAAGAAAAGGAAAAGAAAAAAGAGAAGAGAAGAGAAAAAAAGAAAAAAGAAAAGAAAAGAAAAGAAAAAGAAAATCCTATTATTTAGGCCACCCAGCCTGTGGCATTTCTTTATGGCAGCGAAGTAACATAATAGGGTTATTGGGAAGATTAAATAAAATAATTTTAAAACTCAGAATGGTGTCTGGTGTTGAATAATGCCAGCTAAAATGAGCTATTTGTTATGACGTTGGAGCGGAGGAGGCGGAAGAGGAGACAGACGGAGGAGGAGAAGGAAAGGGAAGACCCACCGGGTGAACCTCGTGTGCCCCACGCTGAGGAACTGGATTTTGACTTATACTCAATTTTAATTCGTTTAAATTTAAACGGCTGTACGTGGTGACCACACCGAACAGCACGATTCTGGCACCTAATGTGCATGGGATTTTGTTACAATCTGGAGACTGAACTGAGCACTTCTGTCTGTGGTTCCTGTACGTTGAGCGCATTTACACCTTAGGAAGACGAGTTTGAGGAATACCAGAAGGAAGTAGCACTGTGGACACACTAGCACAAGCCAGGGTTACATTTTGGCATAAAAACATATCGCTGACCAGCTCACACCTGTCATCCCAGCACTCCGGGAGGCCAAGGTGGGAGGATGGCTCAAGATCAGGAGTTTGAAACCAGCCCGAGCAAGAGCGAGACCCCCGTCTCTACTATAAATAGAAAGAAATTAGCTGGACAACTAAAAATATATAGAAAAAATTAGCCAGGCGTGGTGGCGCATGGCTGTAGTCCCAGCTACTCGGGAGGCTGAGGCAAGAGGATTGCTTGAGCCCAGGAGTTTGAGGTTGCTGTGAGCTAGGCTGACGCCACGGCACTCACTCTAGCCTGGGCAACAGAGTGAGACTCTGTCTCAAAAAAAAAAAAAGAGAGAGAGAGATCTTTCTGTGTCCAATATGAGCCCAGAATGATTCTGCCAGAAAGTCTTTGGTACAGCCGGATCCTGAGGTCGGCAGACTGCAGTCCGTGGGCCGCTGCCTACTGTTCTATAAATAAAGTTTTATTGGAACCCACCCGCACCACAGTGTGAGTTTTAAATGTTTTTTTTAAAGGTTTACACATCATGAAACGATCATAACTTTCCCCACTATGACAAAGCTCACGCTGCATGATTTCTATGCGATGCTCAGTCACTCTGTGAACTACAATAAAATCCTCAGAACCCCCCCAGCCAAGGGGGACCCCAGGAAACAACTGCAGAACTGAGCTGCTGGCCATGAGCAGAGGGGAGTCAGGCTGCCGCCCTGCCGCCCACCCCCCTTGTGGAATCACTCTTTGTAATAAGATACTAAATCACCAACAGGACGAAGGTCATACAAGAGGAGAGTTAGGCCACACCTGCCAGCCATCGATTTGCTTAACACGTCACTGGGGGCCAGTGTACACCCTGAGGCTTCTCTCTGGTAACAGGCTTCCCTCACTTAAACGTCCCAGCCTTTGGACAAAGTCGCAGGTCTTCCACCAATTACAAATCAAAGAATCTTTGAACCCACCTGTAACCTGAAAGGCACTACCCCCCAAGACGCCCCACCTTTCCAGGTCAAAGCAATGTACCCTTCCCTGTACTGACACCTGATTTTAAAGGTGATTCCTGTCTCCATGGACGTATGAAACCAACTGTGACCCGGCCACCTCCAGCACATTTTCTCTGGGCCTGTCCCGGCCCCGTGCTCCAAGCCTGTCACGCACAATCGGCTCACAATAACCCTCTTTAACCACTTTGGTACCAGCGTCGACTACAGTCGACAGCCACAGATGAATACGCACATCGACTGTAGCCGACAGCCGGGACACGAAGGCGCACAGCCGAGCGTCGGCTTTAGCCGACAGCCGTGATATGACTTTTCTAATTTTTCATTTATCAAAATAAAATTGTGAACATTTAAAAATAACGTAATGAAAACATATATGTCTATGTCACCTGTTCTGATTTACATTCCAAGTAAAGCTGCCTGTAAAGTGAAACGAGCTTTCAGTGCTTTCGAGCTTATCTCATCACACAGGAGCAAAGCGGACGCGTCGTCGATGCACAGCACAGACCACCGTGCGACTGTGAGTGCGGCTGCGGGCGAGGCGTCGCGGCCGGTGAGCGCCGGACCCGAGTGGTTAAATTACTTCTCAGAGTTGGGGTTTTTTTTCCATTAACACGTGGGATCATATGAGACCACCTAGAAAAAATGTTTCCTCAACTGCAAATCGTGCCCCACGAGGTGGGTAGAGAAGTCAATTTGGTGGCTGCGAGAAAAATTAGTGAGATAGAAAAAGAGAACGGAAGAGGAGGAAAGGAAGGGAAGGGAAGATCAAAATGCCTTGTTTCGTGAGGACTTGGGTTCCGTGTGCGCACGCATGCGTGTGTGTGCGCGTGTGCACCTGCAGTGTTATACAATGCATTTCTTATGCACGGGAATCAAACAGGCTTGAAAGTCTCTGACGGAGGAGCGTGTGCAAACAGAGAGAGGAGGGTCAAGGGCAGAGTCCTGGCGTCCCTAAATACTTGAGTTTGGGAACGGGAGGAGAAACTATCAGAGACGGCAGGAAAGGACCAGCCGGGAGGAGGGGAGCCAAGACACCAAGCTACAGAGGGTCTAGATGGAAAGAATGACCGACAGGGCAAACTGCCAATCACCCAGCCACACGGCCGGCCACTGGGGCCCTGGGCAGTGAGGAGGTGACAGTCCCCAGCGCAGTGGCGCGTGCAGCCTCACTGGGATCGATCCACAGCAGAGGACGTGAGGAATCAAAGACAGCGTTTGCAGTAAAATGGCACAGACGGACGCTCGCAACGCACAAGGAACGTAACAACAGAGTGCGCGTACGCCAGCACACGCAGTATCGCAGACGGTACGGAAAACGTGTTCAGACGTATGTGCGATGTTGTAACGTTACATTTTGCCTTCCTTCTGCACCTTTTATGGGCTTACAGAGCTAAAAAAGCCTCCTAAGAGGTCACAGTCCTCATGTCCTGGCTAAGACTTGCACTGAGTTATTACAAGGAAAGAATTCCCCTCTTATTTTCTAAAACTTTCAGGAATGAATATTTTGAACCATACTTGGGATGATTTCCCTGTGATAAAATAGCTCACAGCACATTCCGTTAATAAACGAATTCCCTGTCTGCTCTTACATAAACACAAACTCCAGCGTTCATCCTTTCGCCTTTTGCTTTTCTGAGTTCTCTTCCAAGGTCTGTTTTTCCCCCCGCAGCCCGAAAAGGCATTAGATTAGCATTTCAACTCTCCCAGCAAGCCGCTGTGCGCAAAATGTGCAACATCACGGTCTGGTTCCGCTTCGCAGAGGTGGCAGGAATCATTTGACGCTTCCCTGTCCTTTTTTCTGTAGCTGTGGCCCGGCCGGCTGACGCCACGGATGCCGTCTTAGTCCGTTCGTGTTGCTGCAGGGGAACGCTAAGGCCGAGCGACTCACGAGGAAAGGAGGCTGACCTGGGTCTCGGTTCTGCAGGCCGCACCAGGACACGGCCGGCCTCCGCTTCCCGCTGCTCCGCTCACGGGGAGGCCGAGGGGCCGCGTGTGCGGGGCTCACGGAGGGAGGGAGGCTCGGGCTCTCTTCAACAACCAGCTCTCGTGGAGACCGACGAGCGAGGGCTCTCCAGTCACCGGAGGACGGAGCCGAGCCCGTGACCAAAACACCAGACCCCGAGCGCCGAGCCTCCACGCCAGACTCGGAGGACACGCACACGCCAAACCATCGCAGACGTGTGTCGTCGCGTGCTCGGCTGCCAGGGCCGCACAGCCCCTCTGCCCGCTGGCACCTTTCTACTGGCAGGTCCCTTTCTCTGACCTCCAGAACGTTCCGTCGGGAGGTAATTAAATACAGTGCTCCACGCGACGCGGGCCGCGGACGCCGTGACGATGTCAGCGCTCGCCGCCCCCTGGGCTGTGTGGGCGTTGAAAGCCGGGTGCTGAGGGAGGAGCGCCTGAGGTTCAGCGCCAGGTTGGGGCGCAGGAAACGGGCCTTGCTGTGGGTCAAGAACGGTCACATACGGCTGCTTCGTGCGGTCCGACCTAAACGTCTTTCCTGCAAAATCCGGCGTCCTCTCTGGGTGCAGGCTGAGCACTGCGCCCTCTCCGCCTCGCCTGGGCGCAACTGCCCACCTGTGACCGCGTCTCTGACGCCGACTCTCACACTGTAGACAGAAACTACAGAGGTAAACGCATCTATGCAGCAACACCTGCCCTACTATGCAAACTTGCCCTACTATGTGCCCTACCAGCGCCCACTGTGCAAGGCACCGGACGAGACGTTGAGAATCCAGAGTCGGAGACTCAGACGCGATCCCTGACCCTGAGAGCCGACAGCCCCGCAAGGAGCATTGTATTTTAGACACAAATCACACAGATATTTTCTATTTCATCAAAACCGAGATGAAAGCTGCGACAGGAGTGTGGGTCTAGCAGAAATAAGCCCGGACTCGTGTGGAAGGACAGGGACGGTTTTCCTGAGACAGTGACGGCCAGCTGAGGACAGAGGCAGAGAGGGAGTGAGGACGGCAGGGAGCCCAGGGGGCCGGCCTGTGCAAACGCTGTCAGGAAGCAGCGCCAAAGGTCCGGACGGGACCCAGGAAGGCGACCGGCGCCCAGGAGCAAGAAGGAAGGGCTCGGACCCGGCGGGACAAGGACGGAAGGCCCTGCCGGTCTCCCTCCCTGAGCGGAGAGCCGCCTGTAAGCAGCGCTACCCAGGCCCGTGGGTCAGCGGAGGACGACCGCTCACTGCAGAGAGCAGCGCCCTGGACGGCCGGGGAGCGGCCGTGCCCTGCCTCGGTGGCGCCGGGGACAGTCTCACGGAAGACAATCTCCCCAAGGACTGGGGGCGCTGGAGGATGGTTTCAGGATGATTCAAGCACATCACGTTTATCGTGCAGTCAGACCCCTCTGCTGGCCGGGCGCGGTGGCTCACGCCTGTCATCCTAGCACTCCGGGAGGCCGAGGCGGGAGGATCGGTCAAGGTCAGGAGTTCGAAACCAGCCTGAGCAAGAGCAAGACCCCGTCTTTACTAAAAATAGAAAGAAATTAGTTGGACAACTAAAATATATATATAGAAAAAATTAGCCGGGCATGGTGGCGCATGCCAGTAGTCCCAGCTACTCGGGAGGCTGAGGCAGGAGGATCGCCTGAGCCCAGGAGTTTGAGGTTGCTGTGAGCGAGGCTGACGCCACGGCACTCTAGCCCGGGCAACAGAGTGAGACTCTGTCTCAAAAAAAAAAAAAGAAAAAAAAATGAGTTGTGGGCGGAGGGAGGCGCTGAGCGGATAACAAGGAAAAGGAGTCAGGAGATTCTCTCTGTTAAGTAGAAACTAAAGAGGCCGCTTGTCTGGGGCTGAGCTCCTGCCCTGGCCTCGCAGACCAGACTACAGCTCAGATGGAGTCACCCAGGTGAGCTTCCGCGTCACCTAACCGAGTGACCTTCTGCAAACCAGGAGAGGACGGTGGTTTCCCAGACTAGCCAGGCGACGTGAAACCAAGTTCCCGCCCTAATCCTCCGCTGCCATCGCCCATGTCGCCGTCGGCTCGCTCTTCGCTGTCTCCCCGCCCTGCCCGACCAGGACAGTGACGCCGAAATGGCCAGAACACTCGTCTGCTTCTCCCCCTTCCTCCGCCCCTAAAGCCAGCCCGCTCTGTGCGGACACTTGCACCGTGGCGTGGACAAGTGCAGCCCGGTTCGCAGCGAAGCCAACCCAGATCTTCAAGTTCCTTGTGACTCTGTCTTGTGACAAGCGCTAGCAGGAGACGCGGTTGGCGTGGACCAGGCCGTGGGGGGCGCCGTGGGGACGCCAGAGAGTGAAGAGGGGCTGACAGGGCTTGGCAAGGGCTGGTGCCAGGGAGGAGGCGGCATCCGGAACAACCCTGGTTCCTGGAGGAGCCGCCGGGGGTAGTGGTGCCGCGTAGGTGCCGAAATCAAGAACAAACAGGGCCGGGGGCATATCAGGAGGGGCCTGCACCCCTACACCCCCTGCACCCCCACCCCCTGCACCTCTGTACCCCTACACCCCCTGCACCCCTACACCCCCTGCACCTCTGTACCCCTACACCCCATGCTCCCCTACACCCCTGCACCCCTACACCCCCTGCACCCCCTGCACTCCTACACCCCCTGCACCCCTACACCCCCTGCACCCGCTGCACCCCCTGCACCCCCTGCACCCGAGGCACCCCTACATCCCCTGCACCCCTTGTACCTCTGTACCCCTACACCCCCTGCACCCCTGTACCCCCTGCACCCCTACACCTCCTGCACCTCTGTACCCCTACACCCCTGCACCCCTACACCCCCTGCACCCCTACACCCCCTGCACTCCTGCACTCCTACACCCCCTGCAA